>JAYESA010000004.1:257440654-257602539 GCA_036927795.1 Iris macrosiphon
ACCTGTTCTAGAACTATAATACTTGATTCTGACATATTATTTCATGAGCTGGTACTAGTTGGATCCCGTCATGAGATGTTATCCCCCTTACCGTGTTCAGCGGGAACTCTATCTCGTATATTTTATCATGTGCTTCGGGTATTGATTCTCATGTGCTATCATGTGCTTCGTGTGCTCTCGCCTTCATGTTTGCGAGTTATTTATCATGTACGTAGCGTGTCGTGGTTGGATCCAAGAGTATTAGTGGGGGAGGGGAGTAGAAGTTGGTTATGTGATCAAATCCAAACAGTATTCATGTGTATGTCGTTTATGCAACTCACGCATAACAGAGTTATCGTAGATTAAATCATGTGCAACCTAAGCCGATCACATAACGAACTTGTGCTCAAGGCACTTAGCTAGTATTCCTATTTTCTCACATGTAGTTACTTCTCTACTACTTGTATTGTTCTCCAGTTTTATATTGCAGTTACTTTATCAGATCTACCATATATTTACTTTTCTGTGCATCGTGTATTCTTTTCTATTGCTAGTTATATACACCTTACCATGTATTTGGAGTTGCTTTCAGAGTTATGTACTTCGCTCAAATCCTGACTGGATATATTTTTCCCGAGGATCCTGAGTATTTTTGCCCGACCTACTACGGGCCAGGTGTCGACGAGTGTTGCGACCCTGAGATTGAGGAGGAGCCCATCCCAGCAGAGGAGATGCCGCTAGCACCCTAGTATAGCTAGGTGGGTTTTGCTGGGTTGTTCCCAGTTGGTGTTTGGGATGACTGTACTATTTATTAATTTGCTACTGTGTGATGTTGTAGACTCTTAGACTTGGACTGTATATTTTAGATATTGTACTTGCTCTCTTTGGTTATTTATTTCTTTGTTGATATCTTATCGTGCTTTTACTCTTCCCCTAGTTATTATGATTGAATTTATATATATTATGATATTGTCCTCCTTTTGGAGAGGATATATTGATAGGTTATTGTGAGATATATATATAATTGTGACCTAGAACGGACCTAGACAGCGTTCTATCGCCGATTCTGCGGCGTAGGCTGGACGTACCCACGACTCATGCCCGATTTTTTGGGTGCAGGTCATGACAGTTTATCCTGGCTATTACAGATTACTTCTCCAAACGGGTGGAAACCTTGCCACTTGCTGAAGTAAAAACCTCAAACGTGATCAGCTTCGTTAAGCATCACGTCATATATTTCTTCGTCTTGCCACGGAGGATCATCCACGACAATGGTCAACAGTTTGCATGTCATATTTTTTTAGATTTTGAGATAAAAACCGAATCCCGAATGTAGCTTCGACAACCTACAATCCAGCATCAAATGGTTTGGCTGAAGTATTCAACAAAATAATCATCAATCTCCTAAAGAAGTTTATGTCATCCAACAAGCGCGACTAGAACGAGAAGCTGGGCGAATGTCTCTGGGCCTATCTCACAACAATTTGGACACCGACTGAAAGCACGCCATTTTCCTTAGTCTATGGGAGCGAAGCAGTCCTCCCCCTCGAGGTCTAGATTTTTTCACTCTGGGTGGCTCTTTCCAACCAGTTAACCGTTGACGACAACCATCGTAGACGACTACAAGAGTTAGAAGCACTCGATGAGAAGCGTCTACTAGCTCTATAGCACATTGAGCTATACCCAACACGTCTTTTCGAAGCCTTCAACAAATGGGTCAAGAGGATATTTGAGTGGGTGATCTCGACTTGACAGTGAGAAAACCGATAATGACCCATAATACGGTCGATAAATTTTAACCTAAATGGGAGGGCCCGTTCATCGTTGAGTCTGTATTCTCCAATAGAGCCTACCGGCTCAAGAAACCCAATGGCGAATTGCTCATGATGCCTATCAATGGCAAGTTTCTTAAAAAGTATTATGACTGAACTAGATTGTGTAAACCCCCTCACCCAAAATAAGACCTACTTGGCATAGATAGAGAAACTAAGGCTAGTTTGATTCCAAATAAAAATAGAACACGGTAATTATTTAATTTTGTATTGCTTAGGACGCGTAGCACACCTTACTGTTGCTTCGATAATGGGAACACTACACTAGCCACTACCTTCCTACAAATTTCACAACCTTGTCCTAGACATGCCCGCTTACTATTCTGACGTTTGTGTAACTTATAATTATGCTCTTTTGTGCTACATTTTAGTCGCACAATATTCGTCGCGGACGTTTATAATTTATTCTAAATAAATATGACTTTGCACCCATGTGCATTGCAATCAAAATTGAAGACACAATCTTGACCCGTTTCATACAACCTAATTTATAATAAAATTCTACTCTGAGCCCCCTATGTCCATGACACTTGCGTCCCACCTAATTTTATCTCCATGTACTTCTAATTAATTCAAGAACATCTTGTGCACTAATTTTAATTAATTTAAATCCGAATTCCGTCCTTGTGTATTTTTCCAATTATTGGGAACTTTTATGCAAAAATGCATTAAGGTGTCCACCCCATTGGATAATACATGAATAAATCCAACTTTCCCCTTCATTGGAATTTTTTTATAAATTTTCGGAATGTACAAACGCGCAACATCGCCTCCTTTATTTTAATCCTAGCCATTGCATTAAATAATGTAATTTATGGCCCGCCAAGCATCCCCATGTGAGCCCAAGGCCCAACCCAAGAGGATGTTGACCAAAGTCAAATTTTCCTAGGTCAAACCAACCCCTTACATGTGTATAAATACAACTATTCCTACCTTTTTCCTTATTTCTCAAAAACCAAAACCCTAGAAAAATAACTAACCAACACCACCATCACCACACCCCATCACCCCCTGACCTCCTCCCTCAGCCAACCACCGCCACCTCCGCCTCCGGCCACCACCGACCAGACTCCCCCTCCGACCTCCCTCTTCCCAGGCACCCTCTGCCGCCACCGCCCGCCGCTGCACCCCCACTAGCAGCCGCCATCACCAACATCACCTTACCACAGCCATCTTCGACCTCCTTCCCTGACCCGACCCCCGACTCCCCTCCACCGTCCACCACAACCAACCACCATCGCCAACGTCTTCACCACCGTCCTCGCCGTCTCCCTCGCCATCACTACTACCTGAACCACCGCCACTGCCACCCGCAACCACCAACCGCACCACCAGCAATCACCCGCATCAACTCCATCATCACCATCCCCAACTCCATCATCACCACCACCCGCACCCCCATAGCCGATCACCGCCGCCCTCGTCACCACCCCCTGACCGCCGACCCACACATTACCACCACCGGCCCCCACGACGTACCGGTCGCCACCAGGAGCGGCTGCACAGTTGCTGCCAGAGCCGCTGCTACCATTACTGCTGCAACCCGCATCCCATGCCGCCCTGTAGCCAACGGAGCTCCGCCCCTCGCCGGCGATGACCTCCCCGTACGGTGGACACCCCCACGGACACGACACAGCAAGGTACGTATATATAATATATTATATATATTTGTATATAGTGTATATTGGTGTATATTGTATATATATATGTATATTTGTATATATATTAATGTATATATATATAGAATTAGTTATATATATATATAGTATATATATGTTATTAATTATATTGTATGTATATTCAATTTTAATTTATTATGTATATCTATATATATACTATATAATGTATATGTATAAATATATGTATTATATTGGGTTTATGTATATATGAGCATGCAATTAAGAAATTACCAAATAGGATTTCAATCCACAACTGTCTTGACAATTCCTTTTGAATTCCCTAAACGCCTTGATCCCCATACTTCTAATCTATTACCTCCCCTGGAACTCTTTATTATTGTTGTTTTCCGTCTTCCCTTATTTCGGAAAGACGAAACCTTGTGCCTAGCATAAGTTGAGATACATAGAGTACTAGATATACACCATAGGCCAATCATAACTAGATGACTGCCATTTATAACTGATTAAGGGTATATCATAGGTGATATATTTGGTGTTAAAATTTTTGAGGATTGAGTAACATGATTAAGTAAATTTGAGGAATAAGATTTCTTAAATGTAAGAGCCTTATATGATAGATGGGTAAATTCTAAGTTGGGTAGCAGTTGCATTGTCAACTTGAGAGAAATTTCTTTTAGATTGTGATCGAGTAAAATTAGATTGAGAGGTTCAAGTCACTTTAATTTTTAGAATTTTGGAAGAATGATTAAGATGATGAGGATCAATGAATTTCAAAAACCGGGATATGATGAACCAAATATTTATACTTTGAGCACATGATTTAAAGTTTGAATGTTGAAGATTGAATCATCGACTTAAATCTGGAGAAAAATAAAATAGAACTCTAAATATGAATATGGTCGGATTGAATTCCAAATTCGATGATTTGAATTAAGAATTAAATTTTTGATTGTTGGATCACCTATTTGAAATATTGAGGATGTAAACTGAAAGAAAAATCTGAAGAGTACGGAATTCACAAGTTGAAAATAGAAATAAAATGTGGTTATAATCATTTTTTAGAGGAGATTATGATAATTGGAGATTGCGAGATAAAATTTTAATATGAGATGTCATATAGATTTAAATTAGATTGGATGTGGATTATTTCATTTAAAAATCAAGAAGATAATGCGATGTGTTGAAGTTCGATCTAAACAATGGTTAATTAATTTGAAAGTGATTGCGATAGAATTGAATATGTTTAAAAATTTTGGGAAGAGATTACAATAGACTTGCCTTACGTACGCATGTGAAGGATTTAAACCAAATTATACCTTATTTTAATTTTGAGGACGAAATTATTTTAAGTTTGGTAGGTTGTAAACACCCTCACCCAAAATAAGACCTACTTGGCATAGATAGAGAAACTAAGGCTAGTTTGAATTCAAATAGAAATAGAACACGATAATTATTTATTTTTGTATTGCTTAGGACACGTAGCGCACCTTAATGTTGCTTCGATAATTGGAACACTACACTAGCCATTGCCTTCCTACAAATTTTACAACCTTGTCCTAGACATGCCTGCTTACTATTCTGACGTTTGTGTAACTTATAATTATGCTCTTTTGTGCTACATTTTAGTCGCACAATATTCGTCACGGACGTTTATAATTTATTCTAAATAAATATGACTTTGCACCCCTGTGCATTCCAATCAAAATTGAAGACACAATCTTGACCCATTTCATACAACCTAATTTATAATAAAATTCTACTCTGAGCCCCTTAAGTCCATGACACTTGCGTCCCACCTAATTTTATCTCCATGTACTTCTAATTAATTCAGGAACATCGTACGCAATTTAAATCCGAATTCCGTCCTTGTGCAATTTTCCAATTGTTGGACACTTTTATGCAAAAATGCATTAAGTGTCCACCCCATTGGACAATACATGAAGAAATCCAACTTTCTCCTTCATAGGAATTTTTCTATAAATTTTCGGAATGTGCAAACGCGCAACATTGCCTCCTTTATTTTAATCCTAGCCATTGCATTAAACAATATAATTTATGGCCCGCCAAGCATCCCCATGTGAGCCCAAGGCCCAACCCAAGAGGATGTTGACCAAAGTCAAATTTTTCTAGGTCAAACCAACCCCCTTACATGTGTATAAATACAACTCTTCCTACCTTTTTCCTTATTTCTCAAAAACTAAAACCCTAGAAAAATAACTAACCAACACCACCATCACCACACCCCATCACCCCGACATCCTCCCTCAGCCAACCACCGCCACCTCCGCCTCCGGCCACTACCGACTGGACTCCCCCTCCGACCTCCCTCTTCCCAGGCGACCCCTGCCGCCACCGCCCGCCGCTGCACCCCCACCAGCAGCCGCCATCACCAACATCACCTCAACACAACCATCTCTGACCTCCTTCCCTGACCAGACCCCCGATTCCCCTCCACCGGCCACCACAGCCAACCACTACTGCCAACGTCTTCACCACCGTCCTCGCCATCACTACCACCTGAACCACCACCACTGCCACCCACAACCACCACCCGCACCATCAGCAATCACCCGCATCAACTCTATCATCACCATCCCCAACTCCATCATCACCACCACCACCCGCACCCCCATAGCCGACCACCGCCGCCCTCGTTACCACACACACCACCACCACCGGCCCCCACGACCTACAGGCCGCCACCAGGAGCGGCTGCACTGTTGCTGCCAGAGCCGCTGCTACCATTGCTACTGTAAATCGCACCCCCTGTCGCCCTGTAGCTACCGGAGCTCCGCCCCTCGCCGGCGACGACCACCCCGTACGGCGGACACCCCCCACGGACACGACACAGCAAGGTACGTATATATATAATGTATTATATATATTTGTATATAGTGTATATTGTATATATATATGTATATTTGAATATATATATATATTAATGTATATAAATGTATAATTAGTTATAAATATATAGTGTATATATGTTATTAATTATATTGTATGTATATTTGATTTTAATTTATTATATAAATCTATATATATACTATGTAATATATATGTATAAATATATGTATTATATTGGGTTTATGTATATATATATATATATATATATATATATATTAAATTGTATATTTTATGTATATACATATTTATGTATATAGTTATGTATATATGTTGTTATTTTATGTCTTATATGTATATGTATAGGTATATGTGTTATATTATTATATATATGTTTATTTAAATATATATATATATATACATACGTATTTTATTTATGTATTTATGATTATTATGTATTTATGTACATATGTATTTTATTTGATTGGGTACTTAGGTATATATGTACTATGTTATCCTAGTCAATTAAACAATAAAGGTGAATTACGTATTCTTATGTATTAAATGTTATTGTAGCGTGTTCTCATGTTAGGAATTGTGTTTGGTGTACACGGAACTCGAGAAAATGACCCGGGACCTATCAAATTATTCTGCGCGACTTTGGAGTAGGTTATTGGTACTTCGCAGCTTTCTTGCCAGGCAAGTATACCTTGCCTTGTTGTACTGTCTAAATTCAATTATATATTTAGTTGAATGTTTATTATTTTAGATTATATAACTGTGTGCGTCCGAGAGAGACTCGGGTGTAGTCAACGAATGCATTGACGTTAGGACTTGTGTCTGGCCTAGTGTCTAGTAGACCCACGTAAAGTTGTGGAGTTATCGGTATGACTCCCCAGGCCTTGGCACATTTCTTACACGTGTTGTGAGTCTCATATTGGGCACGGACTTGCGTATGCGGTTGGCCACCTATACGCGTAGACGTGCGACAGATAGGGAATAACTGCTATTAGAGATGCATTATAGAAGACTTAGCAGTTATTAGTAGTCGAAGCATAGACTATTATGGTACAATGGTCCAATCCTTGTCCTTGTTTGGTTGTAAGGTTGGGCTATTGTTCTAACGATAGACTATGGGCCAGAGTTACGATGCCTCGGCATAGCAGCTAAGGCGTTTTGTGGATAAGACATACATAGATCATTGGGCGGGAATGACAACTAGTAGACGTATGGGACACCCACTTCCTTTAAGCAGATTCCATGCTCGACGGAGCGATATGGACGTTATATACTATACAGATTCCACGTTCTTCGGAGCGATTTGGACGTTATGTACTATACAGATTCCCCATTCTTCGGAGCGATAGGACGTTATTATATTACATAGCGCCCTTGTATTGGGGGTATATGTGGCATATACTAGCCAGTTGTCACGATTGGTGAATTACGTCAGTATATGTCTAGCCTACACCTTTCCATACACTCAAAGTTGTCCTCAAATTGTAATTCACTTAGATGGTTAACGCAACCCTTTATTTATTTAGTATTTACTTTATGGCATGCTTCTATGTATCTTGTTATGTCCCTCTGAGGACCTGGTCCCTTTACAGGTGTAGATGTTCATGAGTATTTACAGGAGCACAAATCCAGACTGGTTACTTACATTCCGAGCAGGTCTGCTCTTCGAGTCTCAGCGGTTGTGAGTTATTGTACTTATATTGGTGTATTATTTTTATATTCTAGTTCGGCAGTAGATTTGTTTCCATTCGACTGTCATTTTGAGATACTTATTATTGAGCTCTAGTTTCATAGATATTGGTTCTTTATATATACATGATTTCTGTGGATGAGATTTAGATTATACTACGTGACTTGTGATAGTTTTACCACTTGTGGATTTATCATTCATGATACAGCGTACGCAGGTGTTATGGTTTCCATATATTAGAGTTACCATATACATACGGCTGGCATGCTTACGTGTCCTGGTCCTACATATTTTTGGGACTGGGCGCAACATGTTTTTAGTGGTGGCCCATGCAGGTCAAGAGCATATTGTCTCGGTTACGTTACTGTACCGAGCAAGCCTGCAAATAGGATTAGAGTATAGGATCTCATCCATAATTGACTATGATTTATCTTCCTTCCAATATGTTCTATTTGAATAACTGCATCCTGCTTGATTCATGTGCTTCCCTAATAGTTCCTTGAGTATAGCCTCTCCTAGAATATAGGAATCCCTGTTGTTAAGATGATAATTAGGGTAATATTCCTACTCAGAATACAACTAGGATCATGACACATCATTGAGTTAGAATACTAAATGAACCCTAGAATCCCTCAACTATAGATTAATTTACCATATCCCTTGAGGTATTTATGTATGACTTGAGAGTAATATAAACGCTACGAGGATTAGTTTGAAATTTGACCATAGTGGTTGACCCTAGTATTGAGGAACTAATAGAATCCAAGGTTAAATATTAGGACTGAACCTAACTTTCATAAGTAAGATAGTATTAGAGAGACATAAATTTGAATTATTGTTCTATCATTAGCAGACAACACCTTAGAAAACCTAGAGGAATAAAATAAAATTTTTCCTTGATCATACCTCGAACACAGAGATTAGCTACCACCTTCCCCTTAGAAAACCATGATGTTATCTAGAGACTTTCTATTTAGTTTATATCTTGTTCTCCTGAGAACTTAGCACTCGCGAATTGTGCGATGACTAATTATGCTTCTCTTCATCTTCCAACTCGTGCTACCTGACACTTCTGATTGTAGACCGAGTGATTCCTTGTATGTTAGGATATATATCTTGCTAGGGTTATCGTTGTAGTCTTGAACTTTGAATTTTGTGCTTGGTAGTTAGAGCATGATTGTTTTGAGTTAATCTTATAGATTGTGACAATGATAATCCTTTAGTTTTTGAATCACGTAATTTGCATCCATAACTCGATACAAGTTATACCCCCTTTTCACTTGAGGCCAGTAACTTTTTCATACATACCATTGACACCCTTGTTCTATAAGTACTATGATTAAGACTTAAGATGGCCATTACCTACATGATTCAATAGGAGACCCTAATAAGTACTAAGATCCGTTCCTCGTATAGCCTAAAAAGAATTTATACTTTATTTACAAGAATAAGGTTATTTTGTAGATTCTCCTTGAGACTGTCACAGTATTAGTTTAAATTCTTTTAAGATTGGGTAGTATACCTCATAACCTAGTAACACATAGTCCTCTTGACTCATTATTGAAGTGTAACTGAATGAAATTAACTGTATGCTAGCATAAGAAGATAATGTTTATTCAGACTGTAGAACTTAAAGGCCCATACCCCTATTTTGTCGACTAGCAACTTAGACAAGGTGTTAGTACGACAACTGTAGAGACTGTAGAGTCTTATTTTTGTTTTGTATGGTGAACTTGAATTATTTTGTAATTTCTCTCATCATAATCTAGCGTACTTATATTTGTTGTACTACCTTGACTTATGCTGCTATTATAGCCTAGTTTTGCAAGATTATTCTTTATCAAGCTTGTTCATGACATATGTATTATTGGAGCGCTACACTAATACATTTCAGAATCATTTATTAAGGTCTAGCTAACCTTAATGCGCTTGGTTCGCCCCTCGCATAACTACTTTACGTGGATTAAGATATATAGTGACTCGTAGACAAATGTACTTGCCCTCTAGACATGTCTGAGTATATCATATCGGTTATATAACTGTACTGATATGAGCATGCAATTAAGAAATTACCAAATAGGATTTCAATCCACAACTGTCTTGACAATTCCTTTTGAATTTCCTAAACGCCTTGATCCCCATACTTCTAATCTATTACCTCCCCTGAAACTCTTTATTATTGTTGTTTTCCGTCTTCCCTTATTTCGGAAAGACGAAACATCGTACCTAGCATAACTTGAGATACATAGAGTACTAGATATACACCATAGGCCAATCATATTACTAGATGACTGCCTTTTATAACTGATTAAGGGTATATCATAGGTGATATATTTGGTGTTAAATTTTTTGAGGATTGAGTAACATGATTAAGTAAATTTGAGGAATAAGATTTCTTAAATGTAAGAGCCTTATGTGATAGATGGGTAAATTCTAAGTTGGGTAGCAGTTGCATTGTCAACTTGAGAGAAATTTTTTTTAGATTGTGATCAAGTAAAATTAGATTGAGAGGTTCAAGTCACTTTAATTTTTAGAATTTTGGAAGAATGATTAAGATGATGAGGATCAATGAATTTCAAAAACCGGGATATGACGAACCAAATATTTATACTTTGAGCACATGATTTAAAGTTTGAATATTGAAGATTGAATCATCGACTTAAATCTGGAGAAAAATAAAATAGAACTCTAAATATGAATATGGTCGGATTGAATTCCAAATTCGATGATTTGAATTAAGAATTAAATTTTTGATTGTTGGATCATCTATTTGAAATATTGAGGATGTAAACTGAAAGAAAAATCTGAAGAGTACGAAATTCACAAGTTGAAAATAGAAATAAAATGTGGTTATAATCATTTTTTTAGAGGAGATTATGATAATTGGAGATTGCGAGATAACATTTTAATATGAGATATCATATAGATTTAAATTAGATTAGATGTGGATTATTTAATTTAAAATCAAGAAGATAATGCGATGTGTTGAAGTTCGATCAAAACAATGGTTAATTAATTTGAAAGTGATTGCGATAGAATTGAATATGTTTAAAAAATTTGGGAAGATATTGCAATAGACTTGCCTTACGTACGCATGTGAAGGATTTAAACCAAATTATGCCTTATTTTAATTTCGAGGACAAAATTATTTTAAGTTGGGTAGGTTGTAAACCCCCTCATCCAAAATAAGACCTACTTGGCATAGATAGAGAAACTAAGGCTAGTTTGAATCCAAATAGAAATAGAACACGGTAATTATTTATTTTTGTATTCTTAGGACACGTAGCGCACCTTATTGTTGCTTCGATAATTGGAACACTACACTAGCCATTGCCTTCCTACAAATTTCACAACCTTGTCTTAGACATGCCCGCTTACTATTCTGACGTTTGTGTAACTTATAATTATGCTCTTTTGTGCTACATTTTAGTCGCACAATATTCGTCGCGGACGTTTATAATTTATTCTAAATAAATATGACTTTGCACCCCTGTGCATTCCAATCAAAATTGAAGACACAATCTTGACCCGTTTTATACAACCTAATTTATAATAAAATTCTACTCTGAGCCCCTATGTCCATGATACTTGCGTCCCACCTAATTTTATCTCTATGTACTTCTAATTAATTCAGGAACATCATACGCACTAATTTTAATTAATTTAAATCCGAATTCCGTCCTTGTGTAATTTTTTAATTGTTGGGCACTTTTATGCAAAAATGTATTAAATGTCCACCCCATTGGACAATACATGAAGAAATCCAACTTTCCCCTTCATAGGAATTTTTTTATAAATTTTCGGAATGTGCAAACGCGCAACATTGCCTCCTTTATTTTAATCCTAGCCATTGCATTAAATAATATAATTTATGGCCCGCCAAGCATCCCCATGTGAGCCCAAGGCCCAACCTAAGAGGATGTTGACCAAAGTCAAATTTTTCTAGGTCAAACCAACCCCCTTACATGTGTATAAATACAACTCTTCCTACCTTTTCCCTTATTTCTCAAAAACCAAAACCCTAGAAAAATAACTAACCAACACCACCATCACCACACCCCATCACCCCGACATCCTCCCTCAGCCAACCACCGCCACCTCCGCCTCCAGCCACCACCGACCGGACTCCCCCTCTAACCTCCCTCTTCCCAGGCGACCCCTACCGCCATCGCCCCCCGCTACACCCCCACCAGCAGCCGCCATCACCAACATCACCTCAACACAACCATCTCTGACCTCCTTCCCTGACTAGACCCCCGACTCCCCTCCACCGGCCACCACAGCCAACCACCATCGCCTACGTCTTCACCACTGTCCTCGCCATCACTACCACCTGAACCACCGCCACTGCCACCCGCAACCACCACCCGCACCACCAGCAATCACCCGCATCAACTCCATCATCACCATCCCCAACTCCATCATCACCACCACCACCCGCACCCCCATAGCCGACCACCGCCGCCCTCGTCACCACACACACCACCACCAACGGCCCCCACGACCTACAGGCCGCTACCAGGAGCGGCTGCACTGTTGCTGCCAGAGCCGCTGCTACCATTGCTACTGCAACCCGCAGCCCCTGTCGCCCTGTAGCCACCGGAGCTCCGCCCCTCGCCGGCGACGACCACCCCGTACGGTGGACACCCACCACGGACACGACACAGCAAGGTACGTATATATAATATATTATATATATTTGTATATAGTGTATATTGTTTATATATATGTATATTTGTATATATATATATATATTAATGTATATAAATGTATAATTAGTTATAAATATATAGTGTATATATGTTATTAATTATATTGTATGTATATTTGATTTTAATTTATTATATAAATCTATATATATACTATGTAATGTATATGTATAAATATATGTATTATATTGGGTTTATGTATATATATATATATATATATGTATGTATGTATATTAAATTGTATATTTTATGTATATACATATTTATGTATATAATTATGTATATATGTTGTTATTTTATGTCTTATATGTATATGTATAGGTATATGTGTTATATTATTATATATATGGTTATTTAAATATATATATATATGTACATACGTATTTTATTTATGTATTTATGATTATTATGTATTTATGTACATATATATGTATATATGTATTTTATTTGATTGGGTACTTAGGTATATATGTATATATGTACTATGTTATCCTAGTCAATTAAACAATAAAGGTGAATTACGTATTCTTATGTATTAAATGTTATTGTAGCGTGTTCTCATGTTAGGAACTATGTTTGGTGTACACGAAACTCGAGGAAACGACTCGGGACCTATCAAATTGTTCTGTGCGACTTCGGAGCAGGTTATTGGTACTTCGCAACTTTCTTGCCAGGCAAGTATACCTTGCCTTGTTGTACTGTTTAAATTCAGTTATATATTTAGTTGCATGTTTATTATTTTAGATTATATAACTGTGTGCGTCAGAGAGAGACTCGGGTGCAGTCAACGAATGCGTTGACGTTAGGACTTGTGTCTAACCTAGTGTCTAGTAGACCCACCTAAAGTTATGGAGTTATCGGTATGACTCCCCAGGCCTTGACATATTTCTTACACGTGTTATGAGTCTCATGTAGGGCACAGACTTGCGTATGCAGTTGGCCACCTGAATGTGTAGGCGTGCGACGGATAGGGAATAACTGCTATTAGCGATGCATTATAGAAGACATTGTAGTTATTAGTAGTCGGAGCATAGACTATTGTGGTACGAAGGTCCAATTCCTGTCCTTGTTTGGTTGTAAGGTTGGGCTATTGTTCTAACGATAGACTATGAGCCAGAGTTACGACACCTCAGCGTAGTAGCTAAAGCGTGTTGTAGATACGACATGCATAGATCATTGGGCAGGAAAGATAAATAGGCGTATGGGACACCTACTTTCTTTATGCAGATTCCACGCTCGACGGAGCAATATGGACGTTATATACTATGCAGATTCCATATTCTTCAGAGTGATATGGACGTTATATACTATGCAGATTTCCCGTTATTCGGAGCGGTAGGACGTTATTATATTACATAGCGCCCTTGTATTGGGGGCATATGTGGCATATACTAGAAGTTGTCACGATTGGTGAATTACGTCAGCATATGTCTAGCCTACACCTTCCCATACACTCAAAGTTGTCCTCAAATTGTATTTCACTTAGATGGTTAGTGCAACCCTTTATTTATTCAGTATTTACTTTATGACATGCTTCTATGTATCTTGTTATGTCCCTCTGAGGACCTGGTCCCTTTCCAGGTGTAGATGTTCATCAGTATTGGCAGGAGCGCAGATCCGGACTGGTTACTTACATTTCGAGCAGGTCTTCTCTTTGAGTCTCAGGGGTTGTGAGTTATTGTACTTATATTGGTGTATTGTTTTTATATTCTAGTTCGACAGTGGATTTATTTCCATCCGATTGTCATCTTGAGATACTTATTATTGAGCTCTAGTTTCATAGATATTGGTTCTTTATATATACATGATTTCTGTGGATGAGATTTAGATTATACCACGTGACCTATGATAGTTTTACTACTTATGGATTTATCATTCATGATACAGCGTACGCAGGTGTTATGGTTTCCATATATTGGAGTTAGCATATACATGCGGCTGGCATGCTTACGTGTTATAGTCCTACGTATTTTTGGGACTGGGGTGTGACAGATTGATACTCCCTCTATCCCCAGTAAGATAGCTAAAATGTACAATATTTATATTTTTTATTGTTCATCACCAGCATAGGTATAAATGTAAATACATACTTATTGCAAAAGCCATTATCTGTATTCAGGAGTCCAGAATATGTAACAGATAATGGATCGTCAAAAGCTACCCAGGAGAAACCCTCAAAAAATTTACTCCCCAAGGATGGTAGTTTACATCCTTATTATCTCTGAACAGTCGTCCTAACCTTCTCCCCAGTTGTCACTACCACATTCCAAAATAGGAGTAATTTTGTTATTTTATATATTATAAATATTGCGTGTATTTATTTTAAATAATTGCATGATATATGTATATAGATATATATATTATATTATATATATAGTGTTCTTGAAATTGCATGAGTTTGCAGACTAGACCTAGAAGCCCACTAGATGAAGCTCTGACCGAGTTATAGGATCATGGATTTTAATTAACATTTTTGGGATATAATTATGGAGGTTGTAATTAATTACCTTAATTTTATTTAATTATTGTGCCTTACTGTTGCTTCGATATTTGGAGCGCTACCCTAGCTTTTGGCTTCCAACAAATTCTACACCCTTGTCCTAGACGTGCCTGTCTCCCATTATGACCCTTGTGTAACTCATAAAAATGCTCTCTTGTGCTTTATTTTAGTCGCACAATATTCGTCGCGGACGTTATTTTAAAATTCCAAATAAATTCAACTTTATATCTTTGTGCGTTCCAATCGAAATCGGAGACACAATCTTAATCCATTTTGTGCAACCCAAATTATGACAATATTCTATTTTGAGTCTTCTACGTCCATGACACTTGTGTCCCACCTAATTTGAATCCCATGTACTTCCAATTAATTTTAGAACACCCCTTACTTAATTTTAATTAAATTGATGTAAGGACCCAACTTGACCTAAAATTAGACCAAACACCAAACCAAACCCCTATTCACACCCTCAAGCTTTATCCTAAACACCAAACATCCTTTTCATCCAATACATCATACCAAACATGGTGTTTTCCCTCATTTAATCCAAAAACCCACTTCTGTGCAATTTTCTAATTATTGGGGACTTTTTTACAAAAATGCAATGATGTGTTACCATCTTATTGGTCAAGACCCATAAAGAAATTAACCCTCCTCCCTTTGACCGGTTCAACCCTCTTAATCTCCTCTTTTTGGTTGTACACCATCCTTCATGAGCAATCTAGGCCATCCATTTTAAATGGAGTCATCCTCACCACACAACACCCTCACCATTATATATATATATATATATATATATATATATATATATATATATATATATATAGATATATATATCCTCAACCCCTTTTCCCAAAGCAACCCCATCCCAAAGCATAGTCGACCCTAATTCCTAGGAGGTCACCATCACCCTCTCTCTCCTACATACAAAACTCCTCCATTATTTCCATCACCACCTACATCAAACAACACCTTAAACCTAATACTATTCACCATCACCCTCTCTCTCCTACATGCAAAACCATCATCCCCATTATTTTTCATCACCTCCACCATCAAAACTCCAACCTACCCTAAACCAAAACCCAACCTCCTGTTCATCCCCTTCACCACCTCCCTCTGCAACCCGTCGACCACCCAATAGCCTCGTCGAGCGCCTCCTCCGTCGAGCAACTCCACCACGACGCCCAGCCATCCCCCGCGAGACCTCGACAGCGTCGCACCACCGTTTCCCTCGTCGGATCTCCTCGACATCATCTAAACTCCCTCCACAGTCCCCCGAGTCCTCTACCGAGCAGCGGCCACCCGACGACGAGCAGTCCGTCGACCCGCTGAACCTCCTCCCGCTGAACAAGCTCCCTCGCCTGAACGATACCTCGGAGCACCCGCCGATCGCCTGAACCCGACTCCTGGACCACTGCTCCTCCCTGTTCCCTTCTTTCCTCGATTACTCAGACCCCGACCTCGCCGGAACCGACTGCACCAAGCAGCCCGAGCCGTTGCACTCTACCATGACGTCCCGACCGCCGGATCCCAGTCTCGCCTGCACTCGCCAACGACTGAACCCGCCGGAGACCGCTGCACCACCCTCTCCCTCTCTTCTCTGACCTTCCCCCTCCCGTTCTTTATCCCTGTCCTCCCTACATCGGCCAACCTCCATTAACACCACCACGACCATCTCTTCCACCTCTCCTCCTCCTCGCTGAGCCCTCCACTCAGGCAGCCTTCATCCTCATCACCATTATCACCATCATCATCACCCTCATCATCATCATCATCATCAATATTGTCGTTATCATCATCAAAATCGTCGTCATTATCATCGTCGTCACCATCGTCATCGTCGTCATCGTCGTCATCATCAACATCACCGTCATCGTCGATCTCATGCACGTGCACAGGTTCGTACCTGTCCCCTCTTCCTTTATGATTTCTTCCTTCATGATTTTATGTGTATGTATGTATGAATAATGTAGGGTTTAGTATTGATTTATGTTAGTTAGTTGATATTTGACCCGTGCCGGTGAACCCAATGACTCGTATGTGTATACGTACGCGTATGTGTATTATATTTCAATTTGGTATGTATATAATTATTGGTTGTTATATACATATATAAAAATATGGTATGTATATATTATAAGTAATTAATGATATATGCTAGTTAAGACTATGTGTATATTTATAGATGTACTAGGCGACCCTAGTATAATTACGGATATCCCGTAGTTACATTGACCTGTGACCCTGTGAAATGTTAGCAGACTGCCTTATGTACACTAACGTACTGGCAAGACCAGTATCATTTTGACTGTTTGTTATGCACAACAATTACAAACATGACACCCATGCAACTAGACGCACATTTGACCCTATACTATTGATTGTGTATGTTAGCATATCGACTAATTTTGTATTATCATTAAATAATGTCTATAGGACTGTTCGATCATTCAGACGAGACTTTGGAAACAGGATATTTTTATTTCTAGCAGAGGACCACAGGCGAGTACATTCTCTGATAGTTTCTTGTTTATGATATCCTCTATGTTTATTATATTTAGTATAGATATCCATATTTCTTGACACGATGGTTACACGGATTGGTATATCCGGATCTCGTCATAAGATGTTATTCCTTGTTCATGGTGTATCTTGTGCAAGTTTTGTTTCATTATTTACCTTGTACATGTACAGACACTGATTCTCGGAAAGAGTCGTTATCTTCTTGGGGAATCCCGTGCCATAGCATACCATGGTTGGATCTACTATACCAGTCAGAGATGGAGAGTATTTTAGTGTAGATATGTGATCATACCCTTCATGTACAAGTCTTATTATCATGTTAGTGTTGGTCATACACCGCACGTATGACTAGCCAGGCCAGTATTCGTATACAAGTTCCTAAGTCGATCACATATTAAAGCTAGTACTCACACACTTAGTCATTAGTATTCTTGTTCATTGACATATTGTTCATTCTCGTATTTATTTCCAGTATTTTCTTTATTGCGTATCTCTTGTACATGTATATGCATCTTGTATATTTATATCTATTTACTGCTATATAGTTTATATTATTGATTTAGAACTGCTATTAGAGATGTACTTCGTTCCATCCTGACTGAAAATATTTTTCCAGACTGCGACCTAGAGGACTTATTTCCGGCATACTTGGAGACTTGGATGTTATTGTTTGTAGGTTAGATTATTTTATTGTTTGGACTTGTGTTGTATTTTATTTATTTTCTTTGATATCTCATCATGCTTTAGTTTCTGTGATTGAGTATTCCATATTATATTGTGATATCTGTGTCTCCTTATGGAGTTGGATGTTCGTGAGAGATTGTTTAGATAGTATTGTGACCTAGACATCGTTCTACCGCCGATGCTGCGGCGTAGGCTGGACGTACCTACGTACTCGTGCCCCAAATTCCAGGTGCGGGTCGTGACACATTTTTAGTGGTGGCCCATGCAGGTCAGACTTCGCAAGTTATGCGATGTCGTGGTAGTGCGACGTCTTTGTTGTACTACTTTGTGCCTATGATAGGATATAGGACATTGGATACTAGGATGAGAGAGGATACTCAATCATAAATTTTCTTAAAAGATTCCTGGGACGACCCTTGAGAATCTTATTATAATATCCAATTTTAATCTTTTCTCCTTATTCCCGTCCGTTCTTACTTGTTTTTATTGAGTTTGATTCTTGTTGACCAGTTGTTAAATTTAATTCTTGGTATCGTTGTTGGGTTTTGATTTTATATCGAGATAAACTTTACGGACTAAAATTTTTGGTATCATCTGATAACATATATTGATGAGGATAGTGAGAAAGGTAAAACGTCTACTTTGGTTATGGAGCCTAGAATTTATCGCAGCCATATTAGCTGGCATGTAGAAAACATAGGTACCTGACTTCAGATGTATATATCTTAGTTATGAAATTTAGAATTTTTCGCAGCTATACTAGTCGGCACAGCGAGGATTCTAGACGAAATGATTATAGAGTTGCATACCTAAGTTATGGAATCTATCGTTCATCGCAGCTATGCTTACTGGCGTGACGAAGATTCTGAGTGTTATGATTTCTGAAAGACGTGTATGATTATCAGGTTGTATCTTAAATTTGTTCTTAAAGTATCATCTCAATAATTATCCACTTATATTATTCTAGGACTTTGTTCCATCATTTCCTTTTAATAGCCGTAGAGATACCTTCAGTCCTTAGTCCAGTTCCTTTTGAGCTTTATTTCTTTAAGGTTCCATGTTAGTGTGATAATGGGTGACTTACAATTAGGTCTGTGTCTTGTATCAGTGTTGACTGAGTATGGCTTGTGAGTCTGTAAGTGTTTCTTGGTTGGACATGTGAGCAGTATGCATTAATCTAGAGATAACCCATAGCGTAGTACCTTGTAGCAATGGTTCTACGATAAGGTGTCATTATTATAGTAGTATTGGTATTATAGGTAGAAGGAGTAAAGGGTATCAGTGATGGTTCCAGGAGTTAGTATCAAAGTCAGCATGCCAGTCCTGGATAGTCATAAATTTATGTAGTTGGGTGATCCATATAAGCAATTAAGTATCAAGAAAATTGTATTAAAAATTAATGGAGCATGGTATTCAATTTGATGGTTGATTACTTGTATGTGTCAAGAGTAAAGAAATATATATGCATAAAGGGTATTAATGAGATGCCATGGGTTGAGAAATATCAAGATTGGTCATGGAAGATATGTAGTGTATCACTGATTAGTGTATCAGCCTGTAAAAGATTTAAGAGAAGATACGTATACATCAATTGAGATATGGAACCATATGCCTACCTTTGAGAGTGAAGTGAAA
This sequence comes from Iris macrosiphon, assembly GCA_036927795.1. Lineage (NCBI taxonomy): Eukaryota > Viridiplantae > Streptophyta > Magnoliopsida > Asparagales > Iridaceae > Iris > Iris macrosiphon. The sequence goes on from JAYESA010000004.1 coordinate 257,460,712, forward strand.
CATGTGTATTATAAAAGGTGCAAGTGATCATGAGTTCTAGTGAATGTGATGAGGTGATCTAATGATGAAGGTAGTGTTGCCATACCAATATTGCTAATATTTCTATATCAAGGATTAGTTGAGCAAGGTTCTAGTAACAGTAAGTATCTTGTGTGATGATATTATATTGGTGTATCAGTTAATATGGATAGAAATTATTGGAAGTAATAGTGCAAGTTATCCGGGCAGTGCAAATTTTAGTACACAATTGAGGGTTGTAGACAATTGGTGTATTTGTGTGTATCTTGTGTGTTAGAGACTGTGAATATATAGGTATACTTAGATAGATGTGGATTTAAATTTTATAAATACGCATCGATTGGACTTAAATTAGAGGAGTAAGATGATTAATGGATTAGTGTTTGAGATTCAAACTTTTCGTATGAGATTTTTTTTAAATTTTATAAATATGCATTGATTGGATTTCAATTAGAGGATTGAATATTAAATTTTTGTATTTAGTTATTAAAATTTTGGTGGAGATTGTGATAAGAATGAATTTGATAATTATTTGAAGATTTTCAGTAATATGATGTTTTAGAATTTTGAAACTTTTGGTAAAATAACAACATGGATTTACTTCATGATTATATGGTTTGATGAATTTAAATTTTGATGGTAAAATAAATATATAGATAAATACAAACTATTGAGGATCTTAAATTTCGAGGACGAAATTCTTTTAAAGAGGGTAGACTTGTCACTACCACATTCCAAAATAGGGGTAATTTTGTCATTTTATATATTATAAATATTGCGTGTATTTATTTTAAATAATTGCATGATATATGTATATATATATATATATATATATATATATATATATATATATATATATATATATAAATATATATATATATATATATATATTATATATTGTGTTCTTGGAATTGCATGAGTTAGTAGACTATACCTAGAAGCCCACTAGATGAAGCCCTGACCGAATATAGGATCATGGATTTTAATTAACATTTTTGGGATTTAATTATGGAGGTTGTAATTAATTACCGTGATTTTATTTAATTATTGTGCCTTACTGTTGCTTCGATATTTGGAGTGTTACCCTAGCTTTGGCTTCCAACAAATTTTATACCCTTGTCCTAGACGTGCCTGTCTCCCATTATGACCCTTGTGTAACTCATAAATATGCTCTCTTGTGCTTCATTTTAGTCGCACAATATTCGTCACGGACGTTATTTTAAAATTTCAAATAAATTCAACTTTGTATCTTTGTGCGTTCCAATCAAAATTGGAGACACAATCTTAACCCATTTTGTGCAACCCAAATTATGACAATATTCTAATATGAGTCTTCTACGTCTATAATACTTGTGTCCCACCAAATTTTAATCTCATGTACTTTCAATTAATTTTAGAACACCACTTACATTAATTTTAATTAAATTAATGTAAGGACCGAACTTGACCCAAAATTAGACCCAACACCAAACCAAACCCCCATTCACACCCTCAAGCTTTATCCTAAAAACCAAACATCCTTTTTATCCAATACATCATACCAAACATGGTATTTTCTCTCATTTAATCAAAAAATCCACTTTCTGTACAATTTTCCAATTATTGGGGACTTATTTGCAAAAATACAATGATGCGTCACCATCCTATTGGTCAAGACCCATGAAGAAATTAACCCTCCTCCCTTTGACCGGTTCAAACCTCTTCCTCTCTCCTCTTTTTGGTTGTACACCATCCTTCATGAGCAATCTAGGCCATCAATTTTAAATGGAGCCATCCTCACCACACAAAACCCTCACCATTACATATATATATATATATATATATATATATATATATATATATATATATATATATATATATATATATATATATATATATATATCCTCAACACCTTTTCCCAAAGCAACCCCATCCCAAATCATGGCCAGCCCTAATCCCTAGGAGGTCACCATCACCCTCTCTCTCCTACATACAAAACTCCTCCATTATTTCCATCACCGCCTATATCAAACAACACCTTAAACCTAATACTATTCACCATCACCCTCTCTCTCCTACATGCAAAACCATCATCCCCACTATTTTTTATCACCACCACCATCAAAACTCCAACCTACTCTAAACCAAAACCCAACCTCCTGTTCATCCCCTTCACCACCTCCCTCTGTAACCCGCTGACCACCCAACAGCCTCGCCGAGCGCCTCCTCCGCCGAGCAACTCCACCACGATGCCCCGCCATCCCCCGCGAGACCTCGGCAGCATCGCACCACCGTTCCCCTCGCCGGATCTCCTCGACATCATCTGAACTCCCTCCACAGTCCCCCGAGTCCTCCACCGAGCAGCGGCCACCCGATGACGAGCAGTCTATCGACGCGCTGAACCTCCTCCCGCTGAACAACCTCCCTCGCCTGAACGATACCCCAGAGCACCCGCCGATCGCCTGAACCAGACGCCTGGACCACTGCTCCTCCCTGTTCCCTTACTCCCTCGACGACTCAGACCCCGACATCGCCGGAACCGACTGTACCGAGCAGCCCGAGCCGCTGCACTCCACCACGACATCCTGACCGCCGGATCCTAGTCCCGCCTGCACTCACCAACGACTGAACCCACCGGAGATCGCTGCACCATCCTCTCCCTCTTTTCTCTGACCTTCCCCCTCCCGTTCTTCATCCCTGTCCTCCCTACTCTGGCCAACCTCTATTAACACTGCCACGACCATCTCTTCCACCTCTCCTCCTCCTCGCCGAGCCCTCCACTCCGGCAGCCTTCATCCTCATCACCATTATCACCATCATCATCACCCTCATCATCATCATCATCATCATCAACATCGTCGTTATCGTCATCAACATAGTCGTCATCATCATCATCGTCGTCACCATCGTCATCATCAATATCGCCGTCATCGTCGATCTCGTGCACGTGCACAAGTTCGTACCTGTCCCCTCTCCCTTCATGATTTTATGTGTAAGTATGTATGAATAATGTAGGGTTTAGTATTGCTTTATGACAGTTAGTTGACATCTGACCCGTGTCGGTGAACCCAGTGACTCGTATGCGTATACATACGCGTATGTGTATTATATTTCAATTTGGTATGTATATAATTATTGGTTGTTATATACATATATAAAAATATGGTATGTATATATTATAATTAATTAATGATATATGCTAGTTAAGACTATGTGTATATTTATAGATGTACTAGGCGACCCTAGTGTAATTATGGATATCCTGTAGTTACATTGACCTGTGACCTTGTGAAATATTATCAGACTGCCTTATGTACACTAACGTACTGGCAAGACCCATATTATTTGACTGTCTGTTATGCACAGCAATTACAGACATGACATCCGTGCAACTAGACGCACATTTGACCCTGTACTATTGATTGTGTATGTTAGCATATCGACTGATTTTGTATTGTCAGTAAATAATATCTATAGGACTATTGGATCATTCAGACGAGACTTTGAAAACAGGACATTTATATTTCCCGTAGAGGACCACAGGCGAGTACATTCTCTGATAGTTTCTTGTTTATGATATCCTCTATGTTCATTGTATTTAGTGTAGATATCCATATTTCTTGACAAGATGGTTACACGGATTGGTATATCCAGATCTCGTCATGAGATGTTATTCCTTGTTCATGGTGTATCTTGTGCAAGTCTTGTTTCATTGTTTATCTTGTACATATACAGACACTGATTCTCGGGAAGAGTCGCTATCTTCTTAGGGAATCCTGTGCCATAGCGTAGCATGGTTGGATCTACTATACCAGTCGGGGGTAGAGAGTATTTTAGTGTAGATATGTGATCATACCCTTCATGTATAAGTCTTGTTCTCATGTTATTGTTGGTCATACACCGCACGTATGACTAGCTAGGCCAGTATTCGTGTACAAGTTCCCAAGCCGATCACATGTTAAAGCTAATACTCACACACTTAGTCATTAGTATTCTTGTTCATTGACATAATGTTCATTCTCGTATTTATTTTCAGTATTTCCTTTATTGCATATCTCTTGTACATTTATATGCATCTTGTATATTTACATCTATTTACTGCTACATAGTTTATATCATTGATTTAGAACTGCTATTAGAGATATACTTCATTCCATCCTAACTGGAAATATTTTTTCAGACTGCGACCTAGAGGACTTGTTTCTGGCATACTTGGAGACTTGGATGTTATTGTTTGCAGGTTAGATAATTTATTGTTTAGACTTGTGTTGTATTTTATTTATTTTCTTCGATATCTCATCGTGCTTTAGTTTCTGTGATTGAGTATTCCATATTATATTGTGATATCTGTGTCTCCTTATGGAGTTGGATATTCGTGAGAGATTTTTTAGATAGTATTATGACCTAGACAGCGTTCTACCGTCGATGCTGCGACCTAGGCTAGATATACCCACGTACCCGTGCCCCAAATTCTGGGTGCGGGTCGTGACACCAATAGGGTTTGTCATGTCCACATTACCTCTGAGCAAACCTCCCACTTTTGACTCTCGACTATGATATCCATATTATCTCTGATATCGATCATCATCTAAACTTATCACCCGTACCCAACTTGGGGTACGCCAGCGGTGTTAAGTCCAAGGAACCTATCACGTCCATATCACCTCTGATAGGGTGTCATTGCAAACCTATTACTTTTACTTAGGTTCGCAAAAAAGTAGTAAGGTCCACTAAAGATCCTCCAGTAGGATGTCCTTACAAACTACGGTATTTTACAACACCCATATTACCTCTAGTACAATATCCAAAATCTACACATAATTGTAACAAAAGAAGAAGCTTTTATTTTCTTTACATAAGAGAAACAAGAAAAGTGAACTACATTTGAGGGTTGGTTGACACCCCAATCCAAAATCAAGCAAAAAAAGAAAAGAAAAGAGAAAGGAAATTGCCAATTCTACTGGTCAGAGCATAACTTTTCTATATACCCCTGGAGCTGAGCGACATGGTTATCTAAGTGCGCCTTATCCTGGAGCTCAACTTCCCTAGCCATGACCTTGGGATCCTCATAACGGGCATATGACTCATGTTTGTCCTCTAGCTTCTGCATAATAACCTCAACACCAGCCGTGTTCTTTGCCACCTAGCTTGCCTCGGTTTAGATAGCCTCTTCCTCTTGCTGGGCCTCCCGGAGTCTATTTTCCAGTGCATCCAGCTTGACATGGAGTTTTTTGATCTCTTCGTCCACTTCAGCCACCTCCTCGGTCAGGTCCTTATGTCTTGCGAGGTAATCCTCTATGAGATTGCTCCGCTTGTCGCGCTTCTCCTACAAATCCTAGAGGTCATACTCCAAGCCCTCTTTGGATGAAGCATAGAAGGCCTTCTCCGTCTAAATAGACATTGAAAACTTATAATATTTATAGGATATCATCATTCCCATGTCCGCCTGCTAGTACTACTTCAACTCCGTCAGGCATTGCTCTACTTTGATCATCTTCTGATCCAAGAGGTCGTCCATTTATTCAAAACTAGAGAGGGCCCTCAGAGATTTGACCTGGCCTTCACCAAAGTGTTTAGCCCAGGCAAAGGATTTGTTCTGCTCCAATACACTCTTAACCGGGTACCCCTTGCTTCAAAAATATGTATAAGCTCCGCACGGAGATCCGTATAATTTTGTTGACCTCCTCAAGGGTAGACGGAGTAAAAGAAGGTAGGATAGAAGAAGTAGCCACCGACACGATGGGCTGCACGACAGTTCCTGACGGCCCAAAAGGCAGAATTGTTATAGAACAACGACTAGAAGTATTGCTTGCGACCAACTCCTTCATGGTCGTATGAAACTCCTAGACACATGGCAGCCTAGCAGAAGACACTTATGAAGTACCCCGACCAGAAGAAGGGGTACCAGGGTGACCCGTGGCTTCCACACTCGCTGGTGTACCAACATCAGATTGTATTGCAGCAACCTCGGAGGATGACCTAGTAGCTACAGTTTCGGGAATATCGAAAATGGCCTCCTCGGGATGGCTCGTAACCCCAGTATCCACAGAGGCCACAAAAACAGAGTGCCCAGCAACAACAATGGGGGGAGCAGCCACTACCCCAAAAGGACCCGCAACAGGTCCCGCAGGGTATTTTCTACCCCAGAATTGTCACGACCCACACTCGGATATTCGGGCACGAGTACGTGGGTATGCCCAGCTTACGCCGCAATATCGGTGGTAGAACGATGTCTGGGTCATTTCTAACTATCTAACATCTCAACAATATAATTTGGTACCTGTCAATCATCTCAACTCCAAACGGAGGAATAATATGGTATCTCACAAATATAACTAAACTCAATCATAATGCAAACTAAGGAAGATAAAGCACGAATAAAATAGCGAAGGAAAGAGCAAGATACAATCCATAAGTCAGAAATAATGTACAAGCCATGTGTCTCAACAAATAGTCTAATACAAGTCCAACACAAATATAAACTAAACCTTCTCGGGCTCTGCAACTAAGTCCTCCTAGTCTACATGAGTATCCTCTATAGGTACACCGTCCTGCGGCCCGTAGAATGTGGGACACTACTCTATAAGCCAATCATCTGGAAAAATATATCCAGTCAGAATTGGAGTGAAGTACATACCTCTGAAAGCAGTTTCAATAACATAATCGAGCATATAAAATAGATAATAGAAATAAAATACAAGATTACTAAATATATGAATGAATGAGCAATAGGTATACAGGTAATGCACGAGAATATAGAACAATAATATGAATATCTGCAATATGATGAAATAACTGCAATCTAACTAATGTGCCTCAGAATACAAGTTCATTATGTGATCTGTTTTTGTGAACATGATCAATATGGTAAGACGATTACAAGTGTGGTATGTAATTAGAATATACACGATGAACAATGGGGCTTTGATCACATAATCAACTCCTACTCTCCCATCTCCAACTAATACCAATGGAGCCAATCACGATACGTTACAAACACGAATATGACCACTGAACATGAGTAGTGGGTGTACACGAATATAATCACACTGAACACGAGCAGTGTGTGTACACAAATAAGCATACTGAACACGAAATATAAATCAATATCCAATGTACCTGATGAAATACATGCGCAAGAGTACCCTCTGAATACGATAGGGGATATTATCTCCAAACGGGATCCATGTAGTACAAGTCCATAAAATTACTATGTAAAAATCAAGTATACAATTCTAGAACGTGCATATATACACTATTATGAATTAAAAACTATCAGAGAAATGTACTTGCCTGAAGTCCAGAGAACGGTGTATCTCTCGATGCCCAATCTGGTATCACACAGACCTATATATGGTATGTTGCATCAATACAAGGTTCGGATGAAAATAACTTAAACTGATGCAATTTTAAGTTATAAAGCTATTTCTGAGTCAAACCAGCTATTTCTAGGTTGTAAGGGTCTAACATTAGGATACTAGGTCAATACACTACGAAACTAAGCTACACTAGCTAATCTACGATACTAGGAGACACACAAAATGCCGTATCTCAAGATACGCAAGTTTTAATATATAAAAATAGTAATTTATATATATATACAAGTCAATATATATAATACCTAACTAATCAATGACATTAGGATACCTTGGCCTTGCACCAATGCGTATCACACTACCCCACACCAATCTCGATACTCAAACCCGATAACTTGAGTATCGACCCATTACCTTGACATTACCTTGGTAACCCAAGGTAATTCAAAACCCCATGAATAAAACTAATATATATAACCCTCAATACTAACTATAAAATATATTAACTACTAACAGATATTATATACTAGTATACATATCTATCTAACTATATATAATACTTACTAGTACATATAGTTACTTAGCTAACTATTAACATAAACAAGTGTATAACTAAATAACTATTTTAACTACACTAACTATTAACTATTTACTAACTAAATTGATACACTAGATCAACTAAACTAACTCATCTAAACTCACTAACCAATACCCAATAACTAAACCATATATACAACTAACCATATACCTTGTTGACTAAAAACTGATATACTAGATACTGATACATTGCTCAGACTACCTAATCGATACATAATACTGCACTGTGCACTGATGTGCATTGCTCTTCCTCTGCTGAACACTGAGCTGCAGTGTCTCGAGAGGTTGATGCATTGCTGCACAGGTTCAAGGTACTTATTGTGCATTGTTTGCCACATGTTGGACTGCCTCGCTGCTGTTTGAACTGCTCACTGAGGGAGGCTTTCTGCCTGAAACTGTGTTACACTGATACTGCCTCTTCAAGGACCCGATCTCCTCTTCGACTTGCTGTGTATTGCTGCACAGCAACTACACATTGAACTTGCTTCTATGCATGAGGTGATGCACACAGATTCATTGTGCAGTATATTGCTGCACATACTGACTTGCTCCTTGCTACAGTTGATGAGACTGATACCTGCACTATGATTCCTAGTTGCAACTGCTCCCTGCCTTCCCCTTACTGAACACCTACTGCATAGTGCTCTCCCCCTTGTTGAAACTGCAGGACTGATCCCTCTCTTGTTGTGACTACATCTCAGTGCATGAGCTGCACTGTTATCTTCCTCATCCCGAGTCCCCTGACACTGTCATACTGCTCACTCACTACCCCGATCTCACTGACACACACACACACACACACACACACACACACACATATATATATATATATATATACACACATACACTCCCTCTAATATATACATATATAAAATCACACATATACACACACATGTATATATATATATATATATATATATATCCTCTCCTCTATGCATATACGTACATATATATCACCACCTATACACACACACACACACACACACACACACACACACACACACACACACACACACACACACACATATATATATATATATATATATATATATATATATATATATATATATATAAACACTCATACATATACATATTGATATATATCAGTCTATATATATATATATATATATATATATATATATATATATATATATATATATATATATATATATCAATCCTCTCCTCTATGCATATATGTACATAATATATATCACTACCTATACACACACACGCACACACACACACACACACATATATATATATATAAACACTCATACATATACATATAGATATATCAATACTTATAGTTATATAGATATATACATCTATCTATATACATAACTCATATGCACACACACACACACACATACATATATATATATATATATATATATATATATATATATATATATATATATATATATATATATATCATATAATCTATCATACATATATATGTGCACATGCATACATAGAATTAAAATAAAAAAAAACACGTAGGGTACACCGTACCCGTATCACACTCATTCTATGATACGCTTGCGATGCAGCTCCAGCACACAACCAAACTCATCCCGAATGACACAAGTAAGTCTAGAATAATAATTATGCACTATACGAACAATTATATAATCAACTACGTATCCATGTCAAGAAATGATATGCACAAATCCACTTGCTGGAGGAAAACCCCCAAAATTACCCGTATCGGCAAATTGACGAGATATGGCCTATACGTACCCAATTGTGGATACGACACTAGCCACAAACAATCAATAACATGTCATATTAATCTATTTGACCAATTGACAAACACAACATGTGCCAATCTCAAAATTTTGCCAAAATTGACACCAAAACACACATAACTTCCATCATAGGTCTTATATGAACCTAATTCCAATTCCTATGGGTAGCCTATGCATGTGGGGTAATTTCTTATATAAATCTTAGATTTAGAGTCTACTTAGAGAGGTTAAACTGAAATATACCTATTGGGAGATGGATTCCCAATAAAAATCTCCAAATATGGAATGTTGCCTCCTCATTGTAGATCTTGGCCTCCTCCTTGTAGATCCTTGCCTTTTTCTTGTAGATCTTTGTTGTAGTAGCCTTAATTGAAGAATAGGGAAGGAATTTGGGAAGAAATTTGTGAGAGAATGATAAGGAAATGAAGAAATTTGGGAAGGGGGAGAAATCTAGATCTAATTGCAAATAAAAAATGAGAAGAGAGATACTCTCTCTCTCTTCCTAAAGGTGGCCGGCCATATACCCCTTCCCCAAGCAAATATGAAATATCTAATTTACCCCTTGGGGCCTCTCATGAAGAAATTAATTAAGGAGAGAAAGTTCTAGTATAATTGTTTCACTAATTAATTCATCCTCGTAATCCATGGGCCTAATTATTGGGCTCAATCTAAACTAAACTAAAATGTTGGATTCATGCATCTAATTAATTGGTTAGGTCCACTACACAACTCCAAAATAATCTAGCATCTAACAATAAATAAATAATATAATAATTAAATAATACACATGTACAATATTTAAATACAATAAATCCTAAAATAAAAATATCCTTGTCAATTACCAAACTACCCTTGATTGAAAATGTGAGGGTGACAAGAAGAGCTAGGGAGATACTCGGGCCTTCTCTGAATGAGCCCACCACCTCGTTCTTCTTCAACACCCTCATCAGCAATCAAGTCTACTGTCCTCAAGGGAGAGGTGGGGTCTGTAGAGCCAGAACAACCAGTAATTAATTTCAGCTGGAGGAATGAGAGATGAAGCCAAAAAATCTCGTCTCTCATAAGGTTATGAAACAATATACTAGAGAGGAGCGACGTAGGTTGCGGCTCATCCAACATCGTCAAAACCTTCCCCATGGCATCTAGGTTATCCACAGAGATATTCTCTAATGGAGTATAAGGCTCCATCAAAGTCGTGTCCAAGTCCTGAGCTCCCGAGGCCCCAGCTACAGGTTTCCTAGTTCCCACATCACACTCGAGCGAAGTTGTCTCCTCTTCTTTCTCGACGAAAGAAACCACCAAAAAATCTGCTCGTTGGGGAAGATCCCTCTTCGATGGTGTCTGCACAATTTCAGACAAACCTGAAGTGTCACGAAAGGGTAATATAGGAATAAAACAAAGATGTTTTACGGATACCGTCATAGAATCTAAATTGGGGTCTGCTTCAAAAACCACCAGTGCAAGGACTACCTCTTTTATCATGACGCCCTTTGAAGAGGACTTCAGTTTTGCTATAGGTTCCATCCCGGGGGCCATTTTAGTTCTCGCCTTCTACGAGTAGCGAGCATGTTGGGTCTCAACTTTCAATTTGCATTTTGCAACCGGGGGTTCAACGAAAGGAGACGTTATTTCCTTTATCCCGATCGACGGTTCCAGCTCCATGATTAGAGGTCTGGTAACTCTCTTAACTTTCTTGAGCATCCTACGCGCTCTTGATTTAGGAGGCATCAACATGGTGCCCTCGAGAAAACTAATTTTTGGGTTGAAACCAGATGATGGGACGTTAGCTGTGCAATAGTATCTCGCAGCTGTGTATAATATTCTAGGCATGACGCCAGCTGCTGGTAGTTTTAACCAAGCTCGGGTGCCGGTTGCACTATAGTAAACCTATGCTCGGGCTTTATCAAATAATTTTTCGTTGTATCTGAGGGAAGTGCTCAGGTGACCTAGTAAGAATTAGCTGTAGCTAAATTGATGAGCAAACCGACAAATTGATAAGACTCTACGAAAACTGCTACTCTATTTTGGTATACTAAGTGGGAGAGACGAACAGCTTAGATCCAATGAAAGAGCCTTTCGGACAAATTTTGAGGCTCTCCCACATCGTCCTGGTGAACGACCTTTCTTTCGTCATTGGTGAACTCAGGCTCAGTCGTAAAAAATTCCAGCCTGCCACGAAGGCGAGCTCCCTTCAACCAGTAGGGAATGTGTCACACATACACTTCATCCCTCAATGCCTGCGGATCAGGACATCGACAGCCACTATATCCTCATCAGTCCCAGGGCGCATCAAGAATCCGTGATGCAAGAGAAGCTAACCCATCAAATAATGGTAAGGAAGCTTGACCCTGTTGAAATGCCCTTTATCAGGATGGTCCTCTACCTTCTTAGCAAAGTTGCGAAGATCATGATAGATGCAACAAACCATGGCCGGTAGAAGGGCCATCTTGTGGTCGAAAGCCAACTTCATTACCGAAAGAATGAGGGTATGACTGATCCTCTCTATTGACCCAGACCTGCCCGGGACTACGCAGTTACGCAACCAAAGCATCAAGTATCCTGCCAGTACAGCCTTGGCAGACAGCTTGTCGATGTTCATATAAAAGTCGCTGAGCTCCTCTACGAGGTCACCCAGATCGTCAAGGGGGTGATCTCCTTCCTCCAAGGAACCCTCAACTTTCTCCCCCTCAGTAGCAGGTTCCTTTTACGTCTAAATTAAATAATCCACTTCCTATTTGCATTGTGGCATCCGGATATAAACTCTAGTAGACTCCTTTGATTTTGAAAAGAGATAGTGAGTCCAAGTCATGATATGAGGAGAAGACCTCTCAGAAGGCTTCTTCTTCTTCTTCTTCTTCGACAACTGCTGACAAATATCGTAATGGCAAAACAATTCCTGGTACACCCCCAGGATCTTCGGATTTTCTGACTCTAACTCACCAAGTTTTTCATTACTCGAGGTATACTCTTCGTAGGATATTTTGCCCCAGGAAGATTTGAGATGGCATGCATCTCATGCAAGGCCAATTCCATCTTGCCGCCAGGCATAAAGAAAGTTCCCGTGAAGCAGGTGTATAACTCTATCAGAGCGAAAAATAGGGGCGATTCATCTCTAGACCGTAACATGTACCCCTTACAGAAAATTAAAAATAAGTCGGCAGCCCTGAGCTCTCGCTCATACTTTTTTAAAATCCACAAGGTCAGACGATATGTCATGCCCCAGTCCCAAAATACAAGGAACTAGGCCACGTGGCAATAGCCAGCTGTCACGTCTCCGAGGATATCCCAATTTAATGGATCCTAGCAAAGAGTGCTACGCTGTCCTAAAATACTAACATGTCCAATATCAGTCAATAACAGGTAGTCTAATCTTATCCACAATATAAAGAGCAAGAAGTACTAAATAAACTGTTGGAAGATAAACACCAGTCTCAAGATATCATAGTACAACCAATGATGTCTGGTGGGAACAAACCCACTACTATGATGGAATAAAAGTACTGAAATGATAGATAAAAGAGTAACGACTAGGGCATCGGCTAACTAGATAATGATGCTCCCAATCCTAGGCGAAAGGCCTACCAACTGATCACGAAAACTCTGACGGTAGCACCTCTAACTCCTCTGCGGTAGCTTCTCGTCTCCTGTCCTGGCCCGTACACTGTGGGGTTATATGCCTCGTCCAAATCTGGAAAGGTACCAGGTCCTCAGAGGGACGTAACAAGATACATAGAAGCATGCCATATATATAAATACTGAATAAGATAAATGTAATAAAGTACAAGGGTGTGCTAACCATCTAAGTGAATGCAATGTGAAGACAACTTTTGTACGTATGGGTAGGTGTAGGCATAACGTCCAATACTCCGAAGAGCGTGGTATCTGTAACGTCCATCATCCCGAAGAATGATGAATAGTAGGTTTTTAGCGTTTTGCATGAGAAGGATTGTATATATATATATATGTGGTGATGAAGGTTATGGGCTGGCCTCGAGTATGGGCCTGTCCTGCCATGTTGGGGTAGGGCTAGTCCACGTGGTAGAGTTCATGTGGGCTTGATCAGGCTTGTTTGAGGTGAACTTGACCTCGAATTTAATTAATTTAGTAAATACAAGGTGTTCTCTAAGGAATATTGCGTATCTAAGTTTGAGACACAATAACGAGTGTCTAATGTTGCACAATGGTCAGTGGGGTAGTCTGGCATGTCTAAAAATTGTTCGTGACATTGGGTTGAAGGTAAATGCTAGTGTGGCTTTCCATCCTCGTAGCAACGATGCGGTGCAATAAGACATATAGTCGTCGCACATAAATCCTAATTAAATCCGATTGTCCCTAGTCTCTAGTTTTAATTCAAAATAATCCTTAAATTAGTTGAGGGGGTTTACAATCTACCCTCCTTAGAGCATTTCATCCTGGAAATTAAAACATATGCATGGCCAGAATTTTTGACTGAATTTAAAATACTAAAATATACCAGGTCCTTCGAAGAGGTGAGGTAGCATTGTCGAATATCCTCCTCGCATTCCCAGGTCGACTTGCCTGGTGCATGATGTCTCCATGCGACGCGGACTAAGGGAATAGTCTGACCTCGTAGTACCTTCTCGCTCCTATCCAGAATCTCGACAGGCTCCTCTTGGTATGATAAACTTGGGCCGACTGTAATTTCTGAATGGTCAAGCACGTGACTTGGATCTGGTATGTATCTTCTCAGCTGAGATACATGAAAGACGTCATAGACTCCTTCCAAAGTCTGTGGCAAGGCTAATCTGTAAGCACCCTCTCCGACGTGCTCTAACACGTCGAATGGTCCGATGTACCTCGGACTCAGCTTTCCTCTGCCTCAGAATCTGATAGTCCCTCGAGTAGGCGAGATCTTTAGAAATACGTGATCTCCAACCCAGAACTCTAGGGGTAGTCGATGTGCATTCGCCCAATGCTTCTGTCTGTCATGTGCTGCTCGTAGGTGCCCTTGGATCTTCTTCACCTTCTTTACTGTACGAACAACCAACTCTGGGCCGAGAATCTGTCTCTCGCCTATATCGCTTCAACATACGGGGAAACGTTATTTCCTTCCATACAATACTTCATAGGGAGCCATCTGGATGCTCGCCTGATAACTGTTGTTGTAAGAAAATTTGACCAAGTGCAAATGATCCTCCCATGATCCTCCAAAATCAAGCATGCACGCTCTTAACATGTCTTCCAATGTCTGACTGGTGCGCTCGGACTGGCCATCTGTCTGTGGGTGATACGCTGTGCTAAACTTTAGGCGAGTACCAAGACTCTCTTACATACTCTGCCAAAAGTAAGATGTAAACCTCGTATCCCTTTCAGACACGATGCTAACTGGCACTCCATGTAGGCGCACAATCTCTCTCATGTACATGTCTGCTAAGACCTCCATCGATTGCCCAACTATGAAGGGTAAAAAGTGTGCAGACTTGGTGAGTCTATCCACGATTACCCATACTACATTTTGACCACTAGGACTCCTCGGAAAGCCCGTAACAAAGTCCTTAATGATATGCTCCCATTTCCACTCCGGTATAGGGAGCGGTTGAAGCAATCCTGCAGATCTCTGATGCTCAGCTTTGACTTGCTGACACATCAGGCACTTGGCCACAAAATATGCTATCTCTCTCTTCATTTCGTGCCACCAGTAGTACTGTCTCAAGTTCCTGTACATCTTCGTGCCTCCTGGATGAATAGAGTAGGTTGAACTGTGTGCCTCTGTCATCAACTCCTGCCGAAGTGCTCCATTTGGAACATAGAGACGATCTCCACATCTTAAGGTTCTGTCTTCATGTATACGTAGTCGTGTCTGTGATACAGCCTCCGTCCTCTGTTTAAGCCTCTGAAATCTAGCATCTGTCGGCAAAGCCTTGATTTTCTCCACCAGTGTCGATTGCAACTGAAAACTCGACAACTGATCGTCTATTCCGGGCATAACAACCTCTATAACCATCTGCTCTAGATCTCTCAATAGTTATTGTTGCATAGTCAAAAAGAATGGCATGGGTCTTCTGCTTAAGGCGTCAGCTACTACGTTGGCCTTTCCCGGATGGTATTGTAGCTCAATCTCGAAGTCTGTCATTACCTCGAGCCAATGTCTCTGTCTCTGGTTCAGATCCTTCTGAGTATAGACATACTTCAGGCTCTTATGATCAGTAAATATCTCCACTCTTTCTCCATATAAATAGTGTCTCCAAAGCTTTAGAGCAAAGATCACTGCTGCAAGCTCCAAGTTGTGGGTGGGATAGTTCTTCTCATGTATCCTCAGCTGCCTAGAGGCGTAAGCCACAACCTTCCCATGCTGCATCAAGACACATCCTAATCCTCTCCCGGATGCATCGCTATAGATCACGAATCCTCCGGGTCCAGAAGGTATGGTCAAGATAGGTGTCGTAGTCAAACGTTTCTTCAGTTCATTGAATGCCTTCTGACACATCTCTGTCCAAGTGAACTCCTGCTCCTAACGGGTCAAGCGGGTCATCGGCTCTGTAATCTTCGC
The DNA here is from genome assembly GCA_036927795.1 of Iris macrosiphon. Taxonomy (NCBI): domain Eukaryota; kingdom Viridiplantae; phylum Streptophyta; class Magnoliopsida; order Asparagales; family Iridaceae; genus Iris; species Iris macrosiphon. Next base: position 257,476,881 of record JAYESA010000004.1, read on the forward strand.
GAAGTTCTCCATGAACCTCCGGTAATATTCGGCAAGTCCTAGAAAACTTCTCACATCTGAGACATTGGTAGGGGTTGGCCATGTCTCTACTGATGAAATCTTTGCCGGATCAATTAAAATTCCCTCTCCTGAGATGACGTTGTAGAAGCATGAAAAATACGCTGGGAGGAGCTACGCAGCATACTGATACAGAGCAGCGTAAACAGAGGCCTTCAGAGCCATCAAGCGTGCAACAGAGCTTTTTTTGCTAAACATAGCGTAAAGAATGAGCTTAAAGGACCATCCGTGTAAGTGCAGTACGTCCAGGCCGCTCCAGCGTAAACAGGGTTCTTCATCACCTCCATGGCGTAAAACTCACCCGCTCTCAAAGCAGCATTAAAGCGTACGAGGAACGCTTCATCTTTCCCGAAATGAACCTGTCAAGTCATGCAGTGAACCTGACCTCTGACTCCTGACAAAAAGTGCTGCACGGCTACCCAGACGACGTCTGGAAATGAGGACAGACCCCTCGGGACGCGCACCACAGTATGATGGCGGATCTCTGTATTTAATACAGAGGATTTGGTTAAAATATCACCGAACCGTCGTTTACTGACGTCCCCTCAGCATAAACTGCTCTTTCGCGTACAAGGGGATACGCTGCCTTGTTTTACACAGGCAAAAATGAGCTGTTTTACGCTCCGCAGTAGATAAATCGCTTGCCACGTCAAAAGCTGCACTTCGTACGGGGCTCGAGGCACGTCTCTACGTCTAATTGCATAGAGCGGTGACAGTTTCTCTCAGGCATGTCTCTACGACAGATGCACAGAAGGGCTACAGACCTTCATAATACGCCTCCGTATTTAATGCACAAGATGGTGGCAAATTTCTGCAAGAGATTTGATTATATCTTCAAAAGCCGTAATTCCGGCTAAGACGTCCACATCAGCACTCTGGCACGGTACGCAGCGACTTCTACGCCCACTCAGTCTCTACGACCATTCGGCTTCTACGCCCACTCAGTCTCTACGACCATTCGTCTTCTACGCCTGTTTGGCTTCTATGCCCATTCGGCTTCTACGCCTACTCGGCTTCTATGCCTATTTGGCTTCTACGTCAGGGTGACAGTCATTTGTCTTCTACATCAACCACTTCTACACAAGGGATACCTACCTATGTGGCTTCTACGCCGTGATCTTCGCAGCAGATATACGCGTTTTGTCCCCTTAGTTGGACACGCGTCACATGCTCACTCAAAAAGTCATCTATACGCAGGCATTGGTTATTTTAACCGTTATGTAAAAGGGTGCTGTACTTTCCACTCCTCGGTTTTTACACCGACGGAGTGGTCACTGTCACCAAAACTCTATAAATAGAGACCCCTATCAATGGGGAAAAGGTGGAAAAACTTCAAACTTGAAGATCGAACAAGGTCGGAAAAACTTTAAACTTGAAGATCGAACAAGGTCAAACTTCCAAGAAAGATCGAACCGGAGGTTAAGAGAGAGAGAGAGAGAGAGAGAGAGTCCGGAGCTGAGGCAAAGAGTAGGGATCGACGACTTTGGCATCGTGCATCCACTCTCCTTTGCAACCTTCGAAGCTGCTACCTGTCTTCCACGGCACTTCTTCAACATCGTGTGGTCCAAGGGCTAAATTGATCGACTGCAGATCAGACACCTATAGCAATTTATACCCAGATTAAATAAATTGTACTCCCACATCCTCGTATAGGATTAAATTGTACAAGTTTGTTTGTAAACCAAAGGGCACGAGTTTCATATAAACCCCGTCATTGAAATACACTTTCATTCTTTCGTTTAATACCACAAACAAGATGGCGACTCTGCTGGGGACATCTTTCTCTTCTGATGAGGAAGCGATTGCTCAACACGATACAGTATCCGTGTGATCCGTGAAGAAGACACTGGTCGTCCAGTTCGACCAGTCTGCCTACGAAGACATGCTTCGGACGGGGGGTAGCTCTCACTCTCTCTATACAAAACAACAGGAAGCTGCGCAAGGTCTGGATGCCCAAGACATCCTCTACCATTCCTGTGGACTCTCTGATCTCTCTGATCTCTCCGATCTCTCCGACCAATGAGGTTGTAGCATTGCTCCCTCCGTGCCCTGCACGTAAAATTTAGTCTCCCGCTACGCGCGGTACAGACAAAACTTCGGGCAAAGCCTCAGCGCTAACCCAGAAGTATCCACTGCGCTCTACGCGTAGAAACTAGTCTTCCGCTACGCGCGGTACAGACAAAACTTCGGGCAAAGCCTCAGCGCTAACCCAGAAGTATCCACTGCGCTCTACGCGTAGAAACCAGTCTCCCGCTACGCACGGTACAGACAAAATTTCGGGCAAAGCCTCAGTGCTAACCCAGAAGAATCCACTGCGCTCTACGCGTAGAAACCAGTCTCCCGTCCGTGGCGGAATAGACAAAACTTCTGATGATGCCTCAGCGCCAAATCGGAAGTACAAAGCACACTCCGCGCATAAGACCACATCTGACCTCTACGGGGAAGCAGATGACCCCTGTGATCTCCGCAAGGGAAAGCAAGCGGCAAGCTACTTAACTTCTCGGCATTTACGCCAGCAAGGGAACAATCTACCCGCCCTCCAAATTACGCGAGAAGCTGATGGCCGCCTGAGGACATCCTCAGCCTTACGCCAACCAGAGCAAAGCTCCGAGTTACGCCAGGCGAAGTCCCTAAGCGTACAGAAGGCGCGATTGACGGAAAGACACGCTCCTCGGAGATTATCCGCCACCCAGATGGCCAATCTGTTGTATGCGGGTGGGTCACATGAAGATTCCATCTTTATTATTCCTCCAACTCGGGACGACCAGCATCCAATAGTCTTCGGTCGCATGCGGACCAGCCCGATTGTACAGGAAGAATTTTGCGAGCCTGAGGGTGGCAAAATGCAAATCCACAGGTATAGCCCACATGCTTTAAAAAAATTATACAAAGCATGGGTTATGATTTGAGGTTAAAACAAGGCCTCAACTATGGAAAAGGTAGACGAATACCGTTGCAGGGTAATTCTTACTGTCAACAAGCTCGTTTTGGGTTGGGGTATACTGCATCTCTTGTAAACTCACAACCTCGAGAGTCTGATCCTGCACAACCAGAAGCATGACCTTTTAAAGTAACTTCTGTGAACAAATGCAACGACAAGTCTGGGGGTAGTCTCCCTCGACAAAACAGGACAACATCCAAAGCTGGGGGTAGAATCCTCTCTAAGTCTGAAGATGATGCAACGATGACGATCTTCCCGGAAGATCGTAAAACTCAGGTATCGGGAGCCCGAAGGCCGAAGGGAACTTTCTGCTTCAATGAAGATAACATCAGTAAAATCTTCAATACGTTGATGAAGGAAAACAAACTTCAGCTACCCAACATCAGATACCCTGAGAGGGCTGGCAAAGACGATGACCCAGATTATTGTCTCTTTTATCAGTACATTTATCATCCTACAAAGGCGTGCTATGTACTAAAAAGGAGAATTCAGGAGTTGATCGATGCCAAGGTCATCACTTTGCATCTATAAACGAAGGGACGATCACTGCATATTGGTTGCACTTTAAATTTGTTCCCTCAAGAAAATACCAGATAATGAATCTCTAAAAGTTTCCCCAGTGGATTCTTCAGGTCCATCCCCACAAAAACTGCCATGTCCATATCACCTCTGAGCAGACGTGTACCTCCATCCCCAATGGAGTCACAATTCAAGAGTTTGTCATGTTCATATTACCTCTGAACAAACCTTCCTAATTTTTGTCTTTCGATTATCATGTCCATATTACCTCTGATATCGGTTGTCATCTCAGCTTAACACCCATACTTAACTCTAAGTACGCCAGTGGTGTTGAGTCCACAAAAACTGCCATATCCATATTACCTCTGAGCAGACGTGTACCTCCATCCCCAATGGAGTCACAATTTAAGAGTTTGTCATGTTCATATTACCTCTGAACAAACCTTCTTAATTTTTGGCTATCAATTATCATGTCCATATTACCTCTGATATCGGTTGTCATCTCAGCTTAACACCCGTACTTAACTCTAAGTACGCCAGTGGTGTTGAGTCCACAAAAACTGCCATGTCCATATCACCTCTGAGCAGACGTGTACCTCCATCCCCAATGGAGTCACAATTCAAAAGTTTGTCATGTTCATATTACCTCTGAACAAACCTTCCTAAAATCGGCCATCGATTATCATGTCCATATTACCTCTGAGCAGATGTGTACCTCCATCCCCGATAGAGTCACAACCCAGGGAGTTTGTCATGTTCATATTACCTCTGAACAAACCTTCCTAATTTTTGGCTATCGATTATCATATCCATATTACCTCTAATATCGGTTGTCATCTCAGCTTAGCACTCGTACTTAACTCTAAGTACGCCAGTGGTGTTGAGTCCACAAAAACTGTCATGTCCATATTACCTCTGAGCAGATATGTGCCTCCATCCCCAATGGAGTCACAATTCAAAAGTTTGTCATGTTCATATTACCTCTGAACAAACTTTCCAAATTTTTGGCCATCGATTATCATGTCCATATTACCTCTGATATCGGTTGTCATCTCAACTTAACACCCGTACTTAACTCTAAGTACGCCAGTGGTGTTGGGTCCATAAAATCAGCTACGTTCATATTACCTCTGAGCTATAATCTCCAGTAGAGTCTACTACGTCCATATTACTTCTAGCAGGGCTTGTCCTAAACTTATTACTTGCACTCTTGTGCGCAAAAAGTAATAGGTCCACCAAAGATCCCCCAGCGGGATATCCTCAACAGAAACACGATATGGTACTACATTCGTGTTCCCTCTGATACGATATCTGAAGTTCGCTGAACAATCCTTATGAGATTGAAACCATATTCTCTCGCAGAAGACGGATGGAAAGTTTTCCCTCAGAAAACTTGGGATATATATAGAGTTTGGATGGACTCCTCGGACCCCGAACCAAATCTCCAAATTAATATTCGGTTATGATTGGGTCCTAAGTCAGCCTATTATTCAGAGAAGGCGAACAGTCAGCGAATTTGAAAAGTTTTTTTGCGCAAAGCAGTTCGGCGGTTTCTACGCTAAAGGAGCTTTCTACGCTCGACAGCAACGGATCTACGGTTTTACGCTCGCAAGCTATAAGTCTATGGTTTTTCGCCCGGATGCCTTTGTGCTCGGTAGCTTTTATGCTCGAGAGGCAACAAACCTACGACTTTATGCTCAGCAGATACCAAATCGATGATCTCACGCTCGGTGGCGCTCAGTTTACGCTCAGAAGCAACAGATCTGCTAACTTCACGCTCGGAGAAATTTTCTTTTCAGGAGCAACAGATCTACGGTTTTACGCTCGCAGGCTATAAGTCTATCGTTTTTCGCCCGGATGCCTTTGTGCTCGGTAGCTTTTATGCTCGAGAGGCAACAAACCTACAATTTTACCCTCAGCAGATACCAAATCGACGATCTCACGCTCGGTGGCGCTCAGTTTACGCTCAGAAGCAACATATCCGCAAACTTCACGCTCGGAGAAATTTTCTTTTCAGGAGCTACAGATCTACAGTTCTATGCTAAAGGAGCTTTCTATGCTCGACAGCTACAAATCTACGACTTTACGTTCGACAGCTATAAGTCTATGGTTTTACGTCCGGATGCCTTTGTGCTCGTTAGCTTTTATGCTCGAGAGGCTACGAAGCTATGACTTCACGCTCAGGAACCACAAGTCTACGATTTCATGCTCGATGGTGTTCTACGCTCACAGGCTACAGATCTCCAGTCCTACGCTAAAGGAGCTTTCTACGCTCGACAGCTACGAATCTACGGCTTTACGTTCGACAGCTATAAGTCTATGGTTTTTCGCCCGGATGCCTTTGTGCTCGGTAGCTTTTATGCTCGAGAGGCTACAAACCTACGACTTCATGATCAGGAACCACAAGTCTATGATTTTACGCTCGATGGTGTTTTAAGCCCAGAGGCTACAGACTGATGATTTCACGCTCCATGACTTTCCGCATATCCGAACAGTCCCCGAAGCGGTCAATTGCAAAGAGTTCACACAGAAGATACTCGTTCTTGACCCCAAAGTATCCCAAGTACCTAAAACATACAGAGTTCAAACATTAAGAAATTACTCTTCTCGGGTCCAAAATTGGAGGTTCATCCAGACTCCAGTCTGAACATCTCGTCTATCAAGATGATAACTCAGTTTGACAGCCAAATCCTCGACCCTGTTTCAAGGGAGTTTTGAGAGATCATTCTTGAAGATGAAGTCTGAACAAAATTTTTGCTCATCAGAAGCAGCAGTTCAGAGCTCTACGCGGTCCCTCAGTCCTAACAACATGACAGTTCTAAATGTTCAAAAATGCTTAACAGCGTTCTATGGACTGTTCGCTACGCATAAAGGACCGGGCCTAATACTCTTCTTATCAGAGTTGGCGTAAAGAATCAGACGTGTCAAAGCTACACATATTCAGACTTCACAGCAAGGGAGGCTAAGATATCCTTCCATGATCCATCGTTGCAGTGGACACTTGCTCGAAGATGCCGTCTTTTCTGGCTCCCTACATGCTGGAAGAACATGATCTCCTTCTTCCTCAGGTCGACCCGACGAACTCCGGCGATCATCTCTGCATGGTGATGGGAATGTGGGGAGAACAGGTTAACCCCCCCAGCCTTTTTATAGGCGAAAGAGATCACAGCGGTCCCCAATAAATCCGCCATAAAGTCCGCATCGACCGTTTCAACGCTCCATTCAGAAATGTTTCGAGTTACGAGGGGCCGTTCATGCTTCATTCAAAGCGTTTCAAATTCCAAGGAATTTAAAATCTTTGAAGGGGGTCTTGTAGAAGCATGAAAAATACGCTGGGAGGAGCTACGCAGCATACTGATGTAGAGCAGCGTAAACAGAGGCCTTCAGAGCCATCAAGCGTGCAACAGAGCTTTTTTCGCTAAACATAGCATAAAGAATGAGCTCAAAGGACCATCCGTGTAAGTACAGTACGTCCAGGCTGCTCCAGCGTATACAGGGTTCTTCATCGCCTCCATGGCATAAAACTCATCCGCTCTCAAAGCAGCGTTAAAGCGTACGAGGAACACTTTATCTTCCCCAAAATGAACCTGTCAAGTCACGCAGTGAACCTGACCTCTGACTCCTGACAAAAAGTGCTGCACGGCTACCCAGACGATGGCTAAAAACGAGGACAGACCCCTCGGGACGCGCACCACAATATGATGGCGGATCTCTGCATTTAATACAGAGAATTTGGTTAAAATATTACCGAACCGTCGTTTACTGACGTCCCCTCAGCATAAACTGCTCTTTCGCGTACAAGGGGATACGCTGCCTTGTTTTACACAGGCAAACATGAGCTATTTTACGCTCCTCAGTAGGCAAACCGCCTGCTACGTCAAAAGCTGCACTTCGTACGGGACTCGAGGCACGTCTCTACGTCTAATTGCACAGAGCGGTGACAGTTTCTCTCGAGGCACGTCTCTGCGACGGATGCACAGAAGGGCTGCAGACCTTCAAAACACGCCTCCGCATTTAATGTACAAGATGGTGGCAAATCTCTGCAAGAGATTTGATTATATCTTCAAAAGCCGTAATTCCGACTAAGACGTCCACATCAGCACACTGGCACGGTACGCAGCGGCATCTACGCCCACTCAGTCTCTACGACCATTCGACTTCTACGCCCACTCAGTCTCTACGACCATTCGGCTTCTATGTCCATTCGGCTTCTACGCCTACTCGGCTTCTATGCCTATTTAGCTTCTACGCCAGGGTGACAGTCATTTGGCTTCTACGCCAACCTCTTATACACAAGGGATACCTACCTACGTGGCTTCTACGCCGTGATCTTTGCAGCAGATATACGCGTTTTTTCCCTTAGTTGGACACACGTCACATGCTCACTCAAAAGGTCATCTATACGCAAGCATTGGTTATTTTAACCGTTGTATAAAAGGGTGCTGTACTTTTCACTCCTCGGTTTTTACACCGACGGAGTGGTCACTGTCACCAAAACTCTATAAATAGAGACCCCTATCAATGGGGAAAAAGGTGGAAAAACTTCAAACTTGAAGATCGAACAAGGTCGGAAAACTTCAAACTTGAAGATCGAACAAGGTCAAACTTCCAAGAAAGATCGAACCGGAGGTCAAGAGAGAGAGAGAGAGTCCGGAGCTGAGGCAAAGAGTAGGGATCGACGACTTTGGCATCGTGCATCCACTCTCCTTTGCAACCTTCGAAGCTGCTACCTGTCTTCCACGGCACTTCTTCAATATCGTGTGGTCCAAGGGCTAAAGTGATCAACTGTAGATCAGATACCTATAGCAATTTATACCCAGATTAAATAAATTGTACTCCCACATCCTCGTATAGGATTAAATTGTACAAGTTTGTTTGTAAACCAAAGGGCACGGGTTTCGTATAAACCCCGTCATTGAAATACACTTTCATTCTTTCGTTTAATACCACAAACAGACGTGTCCAAGAAAAGTGACACAATCTAGAAGAAACTCGCACTTGCTCAGCTTTGCATAAAGCCTCTCTCTCCTCAGCGTCTCTAACACTAGTCTCAAGTGCTCTTTGTGCTCCTCGTGGCTCTTCGAATACACTAAGATGTCGTCAATGAAGACTACCACGAACCGGTCTAAGTATTGGTGGAATACTCTGTTCATCAAGTTCATAAATACAGCTGTCGAATTCGTCAGTCCAAAAGGCATCATTAAGAACTCATAGTGACCATAACGAGTCCTGAATGCTGTCTTTTGAATGTCTTCTCTTTGCACCTTCACTTGATGATAACCCGATCTGAAGTCAATCTTTGTGAACACCACTGCTCCTGTCAACTGGTCGAATAAGTCATCAATCTGCGGTAGAAGGTACTTGTTCTTGATAGTCAAAGCATTAAGGGCTCTGTAATCAATGTACATGCGTACTGTTCCATCCTTCTTAGGTACAAACAACACTAGTGCTCCCCAGGGTGATATACTAGAACGGATAAATTCTTTGCTCTGCAACTCCTCTAAATGTAGCTTCAGCTCATCTAACTCCTTCTTCGCCAATCGGTATACATTAGAAGATACAAATGCTGCTCCGGGTACTAGCTCAATGGTGAACTCTACGTCCCTATCTGGCGGTAAGCCTGGCAGTTCTTCTTGGAAAACATCCTTAAATTCTGTAACTATTGGCGGGGGTACAATCTCCATAGCCATATAAGTTCCAGCTATCTGTCCTACTCCTTGTTCGACGGTCCCTCGCATGTACTCAAACTCCGGTTGATCTGGCGGTCTAAAGGTGACGCTACCCTTTCGGCAATTTAGTACGGCGTTATACTGGCTTAACCAGTCCATGCCTAGCACAACATCAAAGTACGGCATAGGCAATACCAAGAATCGTGCTCTCATCTCTCTACCACATACGACTACCGAGCATGTTCTGATAGTGCTGGTAACCGGCACTATATCTTCTCCGGTAAGAATCTTCCAACTCTTAGGTAAGGAAGAAGTAGCTACTCTATGCATTGCTACAAATCTACTAGATATGAATGATAAGGTAGCTCCAGAATCAAACAATGCAGTTGCAGGTAATGATACAACTAAAATGGTACCTGTGATAGCTTCCCCTTCTGTTTCTTCCTCAGTAGCTGCTAATGCAAAGGCCTGTCCGTGCCTCTGTCCTCCGGTCTGCTGTCGGGCTCGATCAAACTGTGCCTGTTGTGGGGCCAAAGGTGGTATCCTCTGGAATCCTCCGGGTGCTAGTGGATGTTGACCTCCTGGAGGGGGTAGTATCCTCGGGGCTTGTACAGCTGACTTGCTCCACATATCATGCATAGTCCCAGCTTCTTCCGACAATCTCTGATGACGTGTCCCTTCTTGCCATAATGGTGACAAGTCGGGAACTCCTGCTATGGGTATGGTGTTACCCTCTGCTATATCTGTGCTCCAGGACGACGGATCGGTCCTCCTGCTCCGGGCTGGGCTCTGGCTGGTGTGGATGTACTAGAATGTCTATCTCCTCTAACTAATGGCCTCCTGGATCCTCGCCTTTACAAGAACCTCCTCATAAGAGATCCTCACCTACGTGGTGGTACACCTCTGTAGCTCGAAAGTAAGACCGTGATGGAATCTCTAAGACTTCTCCAGGTTATTAGGTATCAGAACGGCACCAAATCTGCTGAGACGACTAAACTCCGCATCATATGCATCAACAGGCATATTCCCCTATTCTAGATGTAGGAACTGGGAGTACAAGGCATTTTTGACTGTTGCTGGAAAATACTTCGCATTGAAGTATTCTAGGAACTGTTCCCAAGTTTGGTTCTTGCCTACACTGTGCTCAATAGAATCCCACCAGTGATGGGCATTGCCTTTTAGTTGGGCCCTCACTGCAGTTATCCAAAGGTCTGGGTGCAGTTGCGAAGCCTCTAGTAGCATCTCCGTGTTGGCAACCCAATCGAAGATCTGTTATGCAGTCTCGTTTCCTGAGAAAGTATCTGGTCCCATCTGTCAGAACCATCTAACAGTGCCACCTGTCTGGTCTGGTAGAGGTGCTGGTACGGTCGCTGGGACAGGTGTCCTCTGTAGTACTGCCATCAGACTCTGTCTCAACATCTCTGTCTGAGGCTACTGTACTTGCATCATAGTCTGAAAGAACTGTAGCATCTGTGGCTGTCCATCTAGTTGCGGTATCTGGGGTGGATAAGGTGGAGGTGGTAGTAGTGGAACCTTTGGCTGTGTGGTAGGGGTCTCCTCAGATGTCGGCCTCTCGGTCTGCGGCATCGGTGTAGCTCCTAAAGTCTGGCCCTCCGGGGATCGTCTGTGAAGTCTGTCCCTCGGGCTGCTATGTAGGATCGCCCGGCGAAGTCTCGTACCAATGTATCAGCGGGGTCTGTAGCGGGGGTTGCCCTTGGGGTATCTCCTCTCTTTGGGTGGTGTTGTTTGGCACCGCGGCACTGGGTGCTTGTCACTACCTAATTCTAGAAAATAGGGTATTTTTTTATTTTTTATTTGATAAATAGTGGATTGTATTTAATTAATTATATTTATATTTATTTAGTGCTTGTAATATTTTTTTAATAATTATTTTAGGGTTTTGGCTAGCCTGGACCCATGTCAAACCCTAGTGGACCCATGCCCGACCCAGCCCACACCCTTGTGAGAATTATTTTGGGGTTTAGATTTATTATTTTATTTTTAGAAGGTTAGTTGGAGAGATTTGGAGCTAGTTTGAGTGCTTTTGGAACCCGGAACCCGAAACCAAGTGAGTAGGGGCGTTTTGGGAATTTGGTGACTTATGTAACCTCTTTAATTACACTTGGCCGGCCCCTACCTAACCCCACCCGTGCAAAACCAGCAGCCACATCAGCCATTCTTCTTCTTTCCACTCTTCTTCTTCATTCTTCTTCTTCTCCACTTCTTCTTTCTCCTTCTTTTTACTCCAAAGTAAGTTCTTCTTCACTTTTCTTCTTTCTTTCTTCCATTCCTTCTCCTTATGCTAGCCCTAACCTTGTATTCTCCCTAACCTAGGTGTGAGTAGCTTAGATCTAGTATGGAAGCTAGATTTGGTGGATTGGAGCTTGAGGGAGGTGATTTCTAGGGGTTGTGAGACTTTGGCCTTGGGATTTCAACTCCCAAGAGGTAAAACCTAACTTTCCCCTTGCTAATTATTTTTATATAGTGTAATTAGTGCTGTAGAACCTTCCTAGACTCTAAGCCTACACTTGGGAGGAAGTTGGAACTAGTTTGGGTGAGTTTAGAGACTTTGACATTAGGTTTTGTGTCAAATTCGGGTGGAATCCGAATTTGGTCCAATTTTGGGTGATGCCCTAGGTTGGACGGACCTAGGTAGACGTTGTCGGGTGTCTAGAGAGTAAGTGCATGTCTCCGTTTGGACACGGGAAGTCGTGTCGCGGAGAAACGGGCGTTTCGGGCGAAATTGGGGCTTTTCGTCGTCGCCGATTCTAAGTGCATGCGCGTTTCCGCCACGGACCTAGAATCAATGCGGGAGCACATTTTCTAGGATCTAGACATCGTTTAGAGCACGTGGGTAAATTTTGGGCCGATTCCGAGTTCGTTTGGTGTGCGTTTCAGGAGGTTTTCTGAGCCACGCACCACGTGTTCGTCGAAATGACCGAACGGCCATTTCGGTGTGGTTTCCTCGTTTCGGGCTTGTGCGCGCGTTGGGTTAGTATCGGAGAGTGTGTGCTAGAGTTTTCGAGTTATATTTTATATATTTTAGGGTATTGGTGAGTGTCGGGGTCGTTGGGCGTGAGTGGGGCGTGTTGTTTGTGTGGTGTTGTGTGTTGTGTTGTTTTAGTGTATATGTATCTATCTATCTATATATATATATATATATATATATATATATATATATATGTATATATATGTATATATTTATATGTATGTATATATGTTTATGTATATATATTTATATATATATGTGTGTATTTATATCTATGTGCTTATGTGTGTATATGTCTATGTGTATATATTTATATGTATATGTGTAAGTGAGCTTGTGTGTGCATATGTATATATATATTTATATGTGTATGTGTATATATATATATATATATATATATATATATATATATATATGTATCTTAGAGTGTGTGTGTGTATTGATATATATATATATATATATATATATATATATATATATATATATATATATATATATATATATATTAATATGTGTGTTTATATATATTTATAGCTATGTATATATTTGTGTGTGAGTGTGTGTATTAGTGTGTTTGTGAGTGTGTAGGTGTGTGTGTTAGTGAGTGTGTTAGAATAGATATAAGTGTATATATATATAGGTATCTAGTAGTATATATATAGTTGTATGTGTGTATATATATATATATATAGGATTATATATATATGTATAGGAGTGTGGGTGTGTGTGTATGTGAGAGGAAGGGGGGGGGGATCCACCAGAGGACCTGCATCAGCAGCCACAGTATCAGCAAGAGCAGCAGCAGCAGTACCAAGAGCAGTAGCAGCAGCAATACGAAGCACCTGCAGCAGGAATAAGCAGCTCCAGCAGTAGTAGCTAGTGAGGGAGAGTAAGAGGGATTGGTATATATATATATATATATATATGTTGATAGATAGTTAGATAGATAATAAGTTAGATAGATAGATATATCAATAGATAGATAGTTACCTAAAAAGGTAGATAAGATAAATAGATAGTTAGATGGCTAGATTAATAGATAGATAGTTAGGTATTTAGATAGATAGATAATAGATAGGTAGATAGCTAGATACTTAGATATATCTATCTAAGATATAGATATCTATATACCTATAAGTTATATATATATATAGGTGTATAGGTAAGGTAAAGGGTATATATGCATATGTGTGTGGATATATATATACATAGGTATATACCTACTTAGATATATAAATATGGTAGATATCTATATTACCTAGCCTAGATTAATAACTAGGTGTATAATTATTAGTTAGATAGCTAGTTAGAGGGGTTTGGGAGTGGTATCTCAATACCTTGAGATACCGAGGTATCTCAATACCTTGAGATATTCAAGGTATTGAGTTTCGAGCGGGGTATTTGAGCATTAGCCTAGGAAATGCTTTGGAGTGATTTTTGTATGTTTATATATATATAATTACGCGTGCTAGCATAGGTTTTAGCAGGTTTAGACGGGGTGCGTGGCCTAGGGCGAGGTATCGGATACCGAGGGTATCCCGGTATCTCGATTAGGCGAGTTTGTGAGTTTAGTAGCTTAATGAGCTCGGTTTGACCTAGAATTTCAGGGGCACCCTAGTTTGACCTAGCTTTGACCATAATTGTCCCCGTTGACCGTAAAAGTCAACATTTGACCTAGTTTTGACCTAGAGTTGACTTATTGGACCCCGGGTTGACTTTTTGACCCGATTTTTACCGGTTTGACCCGTTCGACCTAGAATAGCCCTAGAAGCCTGTTTTTAATTATTTTATATCAGTTTAAGTGCTTAGAACCCTGTTTAATCCTTGCTTTTCGCATTAGGTCCCTGCGACACCGGTCCGAATCTCGATCCTCATCAGTTGCTCAGGACATCAGGCGAGTACCTACCTCTGATAGTTTTCATTTCATGATAGTGTTTATATCACCTGTTCTAGAACTGTAATACTTGATTCTGACACATTATTACACGAGCTGGTACTAGTGGATCCCGTCATGAGATGCTATCCCCCTTACCGTGTTCAGCGGGTACTCTATCACGTGTATTTCATCATGTGCTCCGGGTATTGATTCTTATGTGCTATCATGTGCTTCTTGTGCTCTGGCCTTCGTGTGCGCGAGCTATTATCATGTATGTAGCGTGTTGTGGTTGGATCCAATGGTATTAGTGGGGGAGGGGAGTAGGAGTTGGTTATGTGATCAAAGCCAAACAGCATTCCTGTGTATGTCGGTTATGCAACTCACGCATAACGGAGTTATCGTAGTGTTTTTCATGTGCAACCTAAGCCGATCACATAACGAACTTGTGCTCAAGGCACTTAGCTAGTTTTCATGTATTCTCACCTGCAGTTACTTTTCCACTACTTGTATTGTTCTCCAGTTTACATTGCAGCTACTTATTGTGCTCCAGCATATATTTATTTCCTGTGCATCTTGTATACTTTTCTATTGCTCGTCATATACACCTTACCATGTATTTGGAGTTGCTTTCAGAGTTATGTACTTTGCTCCAGTCCTGACTGGGCATATTTTTTCTAGAGGATCCTGAGGACTATTGTCCGACGTTCTACGGGCCGGGTGTTGACGACTGTTGTGACCCCGTGATCGAGGAAGAGTGCGCCGAGGAGACGCCGATAGCACCCTAGTTAGCTAGGTGGGTTTCCTGGGTTGGTCCCAGTGTTTTATTTTGGATTATTGTACTTATTCTTTTGATGCTGTGTGCTATTATGGCCTTGGACTGTATTATTTTGGATTATCTTGCTCTCTTGGTTCTGTTTCTTTGTTTATATCATATCGTGCTTATATTCTTCCTTTAGATTTTGTGATTGAGATTATTGATATATATATTGCATGGTTGCCCTCCTTTTGGAGAGGATTTTGATATATATATTGCGTGGTTGCCCTCCTTTTGGAGAGGTCATGCCGGATTTTTCTGTGAGATATAGATAGATATGGATGACCTAGAACGGACCTTTACAGCGTTCTACCGCCGATTCGGCGGCGTAGGCTGGACGTACCCACAGCTCATGCCCGATTTTCGGGTGCGGGTCATTACACGTTTTTGGTGGTGGCCCATGCAGGTCTAGTTTTTAGGGTTAACTGCAATAGGATATAGGAGATAGGCTGAGAGAGAGTGTGCTCAATCACAACTAGGACCCTTCCTACTTCCTTTTGCTATCTTAAATTTTTTCTAAAATTGTTTTCTTTTACAATATTACTGTCCTTCATTGATGTTATCGTTTCATGCACTATATTGACTTCTTTTGATCTGTGTTCAGGATGCCTCCGAAGACCAGATCTCAGCGCACCGTCCCAGCAGCTGCCATCGAGAGGTCTGCCACCTCTCGACCTGCTCGACTTCCGGCAGCCGCTACCGCTCCACTCGCCACTCCTGCGGTTGAGGGAGCGTCAGTTTCTCTCGGAGATCCCCTTACTCCCATTGATCCGAGAGTCACCCCAGTTGTCCCGGTGGTACCTCCTCCACCACCGCCTGTGCCAGTGGATGCTACGCAGTTGTTCGCATTCTTCCGAGAGATGATGGATGCGCAGCACCGCCAGGGAGATGTTATGAGGATGGGCATTGAGAATGCTCATCAGGTGGCTATGACAGCGGTCGACAGAGTGGCTCAGATCCAGCCACAGCCAGAGCAGGCTCAGTATCCTAGGCCGGGTACTATCATCGATTTTCAGAGGATGCGGCCTAAGGAGTTCCGCGGCACAGAGGGGATCCTGTACACCGACGACTGGATCGAGCATATAGAGGGCATTTTTAGGCTGGCGATGATCCCAGCCAGCATGCAGATAAAGGCAGCGGGCAGCCAGATGTTCGACCTTGCCCTTACTTGGTTCCGCACGGATACGCGGATAGCAGTTCCGGGATTGACTTGGGAGGCTTTCAAGAAGCTTTTCAAGGAGAAGTTCTTCCTGGACGTGGCTCTCAGTGCATTGGAGAGTTAGTTTGAGGTGCTCGTCCAGGGGAGTATGCTAGTGGATGAGTATGTAGCGGAGTTCTGCCGTCTGGGCAGATTTGTTGAGGGGTTGTCTGAGGCAGCGAAGGCGCAGAAGTTCCGCAAGGGCTTGGTCATGGCGGTCAAGTCCTTGACTAGGAGCGACCGCGAGGTGACCTTCGAGCAGATTGTCAGCGACGCACAGAGAGCCGAGGATGACCTAGAGCTGAAGACGAAGAGGAGCAGAGATGCTTCAGGAGCAGGTAGCAGTGCAGGCCCAGCCAAGAGGCCATTCCAGCAGACCCAGCAGCAGCAGGGTCAGGGTCGTGCGCCATTCCGGCAGGCACCCCAGTAGCAGAGGCAGGGTCAGCAGCAGGGCCAGAGACAGCCCATCGTTTGCCCTTTCTGTAGGAAGCCAGGGCACGGATAGGACATATACAGAAAGAGGCTGGGCAGATGTTTATTGTGTGGCACAGCAGATCACCAGCTGAAGGATTGTCCTTCAGCGCTTGCCCGTCCAGCTCAGGGCAGAGGAGCCGCTCAGAGGGCACCAACCAGAGCACCTGCAGCGCAGCAGAGAGGTCCGCCTTTGCAGACTCAGTAGCAGAGGTTCGCCCAGCACCAGCAGCAGCACCGAGGAGGACAGCAGGGGCGAGCTTTTGCCCTGAAAGTAGACGAGGCTGAGCCAGATGGTGACGTTATCTCAGGTTCTGTTCTCCTTGATTCTATTCCAACTCTTGCTTTATTTGATTCCGGTGCTTCCCATAGCTTTGTGTCTGTATCTTTTGCTGTTAGACACCATCTTGTTGCTTAACCTTTAGCTAGACTCTGCAAGATCACGACCGGGGGTGGTATCATCCTAGCCCATGATGTCTGCAGAGACCGGAGAGTTACCTTGGGAGGCCGGGAGTTGAGTGTGTGCCTACTCGTAATGCCACTTCCGAGCTACGATATTGTACTCGGGATGGATTGGTTGAGTACGCATTGTGCTAGTATAGATTGTCATGGAGGCAGAGTTTTGTTCAGTCCGCCAGGTGAGCCAGAGTTTCAGTTTGCCAGAGGAGCAGCGGAGCAGACCGAGGGAGTCTTCTGCGGAGCCCTGGTGGTAGAGCCGAGGTTGCTACATCCACTGATAGAGGAGTATATAGATATCTTTTCGGAGGAGTTGCCAGGGTTGCCTCCGGACAGAGATGTGGAGTTCTCTATAGACTTAGTGCCAGGCGCGGAGCCGATATCCCAGCACATTTATAGAGTCAGCAACAGTGAGCTGATAGAGTTGAAAAAGCAGGTGGATGAGCTTCAGGACAAGGGATTTATCAGATCTAGTTCTTCTCCATGGGGTGCTCCGGTACTTTTTATGCCAAAGAAGGATGGGTCGATACGGATGTGTATAGACTACAGGGCTCTGAACAACCTCACAATCAAGAACAAGTATCCGCTGCCGCGTATTGATGATCTTTTTGATCAGTTGAGCGGAGCGAGGGTGTTTTCCAGGATTGATCTGAGGACAGGCTACCACCAGGTGAAGGTCAGGAAGGAGGATATTCCGAAGACAGCTTTTCAGACCAGATATGGACAGTATGAGTTCTTGGTGATGTCGTTTGGGTTGACTAATGCCCCGGCAGTGTTCATGAATCTGATGAACAAGATGTTCCATCAGCATCTGGACAGGTTTGTGGTGGTGTTTATAGATGATATCTTGGTGTATTCGAAGACCCCAGAGGAGCACGAGAAGCATCTGAGGATAGTGTTAGAGACTCTCAAGAAGGAGGAGCTTTATGGAAAGCTCTCGAAGTGTGAGTTCTTCCTTGACAAGGTAGAATTCCTTGGTCATGTGGTGACTGAAAAGGGTATCTCGGTAGATCCGAGAAAGATCATGGCAGTTGAGGCATGGAGTGCTCCGAGTTCAGTAGCCGAGGTCAGGAGTTTCTTGGGACTGGCAGGTTACTACAGGAGATTTGTTCAGGATTTTTTTTGGATTGCAGAGCCGTTGTCCAGGCTGACTCGGAAGGTCGTAGAGTTTGTTTGGTCAGAGGAGTGCCAGATCGCCTTTGATGAGCTGAAGAGGAGGTTGACGACAGCTCCAGTGTTGACGTTGCCATCAGGTTCTGGAGGATTCACTATCTATAGTGATGCATCGGGGAAGGGACTGGGTTGTGTGTTGTAGCAGAATGGGAGGGTGATTGCCTATGCTTCCAGGCAATTACGTCCTCATGAGAAGAACTACCCTACCCACGATTTGGAGTTGGCAGCGGTCATCTTTGCTCTGAAGTTATGGAAACACTATTTATATGGAGAGCGTGTGGAGATCTTCACAGACCACAAGAGCTTGAAGTATGTGTTTACCCAAAAAGAGCTGAACATGAGGCAGAGGAGATGGTTGGAGCTGATAAAGGACTTCGACATATCGTTGCAGTATCATCCAGGGAAGGCAAACGTAGTTGCGGATGGGTTGAGCAGGTATCCGGTAGCTATGTGCCTGACTACAGATCGTTATCTTCTGGCAGATCTAGAGAGCTTGGGCATTGAGGTGATAGTGCCTGGAGTTGAGATGCAGATATGGGGACTGCAGATTCAGTCAGAGTTGGTAGACCGGATCAGGGCTACACAGTTTGAGGATGAGTCCCTGAGGAGCATCAGGGCGCAGGTTCAGATGGGTTTATCAGATGACTTCACCATTGCTGATGATGGTTCTTTGTGGCACGGTACCAGGTTGTGCGTGTTGAGTGGGTCGTTGCACGAGGAGGTTCTCCAGGAGGCGCATCGATCCCAGTACTCTATGCATCCAGGTGCCAACAAGATGTATAGAGATCTGAGACAACATGTATGGTGGTACAGGATGAAGCGGGAGGTGGCACGCTTCGTATCCCGATGCTTAGTGTGCCAGCAGGTGAAGGCGGAGAGGCAGAGGCCCGGAGGATTACTCCTGCCGTTACCTATTCCGGAGTGGAAATAGGAGCATATGACCATGGATTTTGTTTCTGGACTTCCTCGTTCTCCTGGCGGGAAGGATGCGATTTGGGTCATCGTGGACTGGTTGACCAAATCGGCCCACTTTCTACCATTCAAAGTGGGTACGTCTACAGAGAGACTAGCAGAGATGTATGTACGCCAGATAGTCAGACTGCATGGAGTTCCAGTGAGCATAGTATCAGATCGGGACAGTCTTACTTCGTATTTCTGGAGGAGCATGCAGGCTAGCTTGGGCACGCAGCTCAAGTTTAGTAGTGCGTATCACCCACAGACAGATGGTCAGTCAGAGAGGACCATTCAGACACTTGAGGACATGCTTCGCACTTGTGTTTTGAATTTCAGAGGCTCTTGGGAGGATCACTTGCACTTGGTAGAGTTTGCTTACAACAACAGCTACCAAGCCAGTATCGAGATGTCACCTTTTGAGGCGTTGTATGGACGAAGGTGTCGCACTCCGTTGTCATGGGATGATGTAGGTGAGAGAGCTTTGCTTGGCCCGGAGATGGTGGTTGATGCAGCGGAGAAGGTCAAGCTCATTAGAGATAGACTTCGGGTGGCGCAGGACAGGCAGCGGCATTGGGCCGATAGCCACCGGAGACCTTTGGAGTTCGAGGTATAGCTTAGAATCTAGATTTTGTTTTTGTGTTTGCTTGTGATTGCTTGTTTTAGACTAAGTGCAGAGACCTTGTTTGTGCTAGGTTGGAGATCTGGTGTTCCTGAGGATTTCTCCGACGCGGGGCACTATTCGCTTCGGTGGAGGCGGGAAGCTTAGCCCACGTTTCGTCGGACCCTTCTGTATCCTCGAAAGGGTCGGCGCCGTGGCGTATAGGCTTGAGTTGCCTCCTACGCTGGAGGGAGTTCATGATGTGTTCCACGTGTCGCAGTTGAGACGGTACGTGGCAGATTCCAGTCACGTATTAGATCACTCAGAGATCGCGGTGGGCCCTACTCTTAGCTATCCAGAGCAGCCGGTAGAGATTCTGGATCGGCGGGAGAAGGTGTTGAGGAACCAGACTATTCCCTTGGTTCGCGTCGCGTGGAGGCATCACTCTCTAGGGGAGTCGACCTGGGAGAGGGAGGATGAAATACGCGAGCGATACCCCTATCTCTTCGAGCCCTGAGGTATGGTTCTTTTCTTGCATTCCTGTCCTAGTTTCGTCTTTTAATTTCGAGGACGAAATTATTTTAAGGAGGGTAGACTTGTCACTACCCAATTCTAGAAAATAGGGTATTTTTTTATTTTTTATTTGATAAATAGTGGATTGTATTTAATTAATTATATTTATATTTATTTAGTGCTTGTAATATTTTTTTAATGATTGTTTTAGGGTTTTGGCTAGCCTGGACCCATGTCAGACCCTAGTGGACCCATGTCCGACCCAGCCCACACCCTTGTGAGAATTATTTTGGGGTTTAGATTTATTATTTTATTTTTAGGAGGTTAGTTGGAGAGATTTGGAGCTAGTTTGAGTGCTTTTGGAACCCGGAACCCGAAACCAAGTGAGTAGGGGCGTTTTGGGAATTTGGTGACTTATGTAACCTCTTTAATTACACTTGGCCGGCCCCTACCTACCCCCACCCGTGCAAAACCAGCAGCCACAGCAGCCATTCTTCTTCTTTCCACTCTTCTTCTTCATTCTTCTTCTTCTCCACTTCTTCTTTATCCTTCTTTCTACTCCAAAGTAAGTTCTTCTTCACTTTTTTTCTTTCTTTCTTTCTTCCATTCCTTCTCCTTATGCTAGCCCTAAGCTTGTATTTTCCCTAACCTAGGTGTGAGGAGCTTAGATCTAGTGTGGAAGCAAGATTTGGTGGATTGGAGCTTGAGGAAGGTGATTCCTAGGGGTTGTGAGACTTTGGCCTTGGGATTTCAACTCCCAAGAGGTAAAATCTAACTTTCCCCTTGCTAATTATTTTTATATAGTGTAATTAGTGTTGTAGAACCTTCCTAGATCCTAAGCCTACCCGTGGGAGGAAGTTGGAACTAGTTTGGGTGAGTTTAGAGACTTTGACATTAGGTTTTGTGTCGAATTCGGGTGGAATCCAAATTTGGTCCAATTTTGGGTGATACCCTAGGTTAGACGGACCTAGGTAGACGTTGTCGGGTGTCTAGAGAGTGAGTGCGTGTCTCCGTTTGGACACGGGAAGTCGCGAAGAAACGGGCGTTTCGGACAAAATTGGGGCTTTTCGTCGTCGCCGATTCTAAGTGCGTGCGCGTTTCCGCCACGGACCTAGAATTGACACGGGAGCACATTTTCTAGGATCTAGACATCGTTTAGAGCACGTGGGTAAATTTTGGGCCGATTCCGAGTTCGTTTGGTGTGCGTTTCAGGAGGTTTTCCGAGCCACGCACCACGTGTTCGTCGAAATGACCGAACGGCCATTTCGGTGTGGTTTCCTCGTTTCGGGCTTGTGCACGCGTTGGGTTAGTATCGGGGAGTGTGTGCTAGAGTTTTCGAGTTATATTTTATATATTTTAGGGTATTGGTGAGTGTCGGGATCGTTGGGCGTGAGTGGGGCGTGTTGTTTGTGTGTTGTTGTGTGTTGTATTATTTTAGTGTATATGTGTCTATATATATATATATATATATATATATATATATATATATATATATATGTATATATTTATATGTATGTGTGTTTATGTATATATATTTATATATATATGTGTGTATTTATATCTATGTGCTTGTGTGTGTATATGTCTATGTGTATATATTTATATGTATATGTGTAAGTGAGCTTGTGTGTGCATATGTATATATATATTTATATGTGTATGTGTATATATATATATATATGTATCTTAGAGTGTGTGTGTGTGTGTGTATCGATATATATATATATATATATATATTAATATGTGTGTTTATATATATTTATAGCTATGTATATATTTGTGTGTGAGTGTGTGTATTAGTGTGTTTGTGAGTGTGTAGGTGTGTGTGTTAGTGAGTGTGTTAGAATAGATATAAGTGTATATATATATATAGGTATCTAGTAGTATATATATAGTTATATGTGTGTGTATATATATATATATATATATATATGATTATATATATATGTATAGGAGTGTGGGTGTGGGTGTTTGTGAGAGGAAGGGGGGGGAGCCACCAGCCGCAGCGAGGCAGCAGCTGCTGCTGCACTGCAGCAGCAGCACAGCAGCAGCAAGGAGCTGCAGCAGCAGCCACAGTATCAGCAAGAGCAGCAGCAGTACCAAGAGCAGTAGCAGCAGCAATACGAAGCACCAGCAGCAGGAATAAGCAGCTCTAGCAGTAGTAGCTAGTGAGGGAGAGTAAGAGGGATTGGTATATATATATATATATACATATGTTGATAGATAGTTAGATAGATAATAAGTTAGATAGATAGATATATCAATAGATAGATAGTTACCTAAATAGGTAGATAAGATAAATAGATAGTTAGATGGCTAGATTAATAGATAGATAGTTAGGTATTTAGATAGATAGATACTAGATAGGTAGATAGCTAGATACTTAGATATATCTATCTAAGATATAGATATCTATATACCTATAAGTTATATATATATAGGTGTATAGGTAAGGTAAAGGGTATATATGCATATGTGTGTGGATATATATATACATAGGTATATACCTACTTAGATATATAAATATGGTAGATATCTATATTACCTAGCCTAGATTAATAACTAGGTGTATAATTATTAGTTAGATAGCTAGTTAGAGGGTTTGAGAGCGGTATCTCAATACCTTGAGATACCGAGGTATCTCAATACCTTGAGATATTCAAGGTATTGAGTTTCGAGTGGGGTATTTGAGCATTAGCCTAGGAAATGCTTTGGAGTGATTTTTGTATGTTTATATATATATAATTATGCGTGCTAGCATAGGTTTTAGCGGGTTTAGGCGGGGTGCGTGGCCTAGGGCGAGGTATCGGATACCGAGGGTATCCCGGTATCTCGATTAGGCGAGTTTGTGAGTTTAGTAGCTTAATGAGCTCGGTTTGACCTAGAATTTCAGGGGCACCCTAGTTTGACCTAGCTTTGACCATAATTGTCCCCGTTGACCGTAAAAGTCAACGTTTGACCTAGTTTTGACCTAAAGTTGACTTTTTGTACCATGAGTTGACTTTTTGACCCAATTTTCACCGGTTTGACCCGTTCGACCTAGAATAGCCCTAGAAGCCTGTTTTTAATTATTTTATATCAGTTTAAGTGCTTAGAACCCTGTTTAATCCTTGCTTTTCGCATTAGGTCCCTGCGACACCGGTCCGGATCTCGATCCTCATCAGTTGCTTAGGACATCAGGTGAGTACCTACCTCTGATAGTTTTTATTTCATGATAGTATTTATATCACCTGTTCTAGAACTGTAATACTTGATTCTGACATATTATTACACGAGCTGGTACTAGTGGATCCCGTCATGAGATGTTATCTCCCTTACCGTGTTCAGCGGGTACTCTATCACGTGTATTTCATCATGTGCTCCGGGTATTGATTCTCATGTGCTATCATGTGCTTCTTGTGCTCTCGCCTTCGTGTGCGCGAGCTATTATCATGTACGTAGCGTGTTGTGGTTGGATCCAATGGTATTAGTGGGGGAGGGGAGTAGGAGTTGGTTATGTGATCAAAGCCAAACAGTATTCATGTGTATGTCGGTTATGCAACTCACGCATAACGGAGTTATCGTAGTATTTTTCATGTGCAACCTAAGCCGATCACATAACGAACTTGTGCTCAAGGCACTTAGCTAGTTTTCATGTATTCTCACCTGCAGTTACTTTTCTACTACTTGTATTGTTCTCCAGTTTATATTGCAGCTACTTATTATGCTCCAGCATATATTTATTTCCTGTGCATCTTGTATACTTTTCTATTGCTCGTCATATACACATTACCATGTATTTGGAGTTGTTTTCAGAGTTATGTACTTCGCTCCAGTCCTGACTGGGCATATTTTTTCTAGAGGATCCTGAGGACTATTGCCCGACGTTCTACGGGCCGGGTGTTGACGACTGTTGTGACCCCGTGATCGAGGAGGAGTGCGCCGAGGAGACGCCGATAGCACCCTAGTTAGCTAGGTGGGTTTCCTGGGTTGGTCCCAGTATTTTATTTTGGATTATTGTACTTATTCTTTTGATGCTGTGTGCTATTATGGCCTTGGACTGTATTATTTTGGATTATCTTGCTCTCTTGGTTCTGTTTCTTTGTTTATATCATATCGTGCTTATATTCTTCCTTTAGATTTTGTGATTGAGATTATTGATATATATATTGCGTGGTTGCCCTCCTTTTGGAGAGGATTTTGATATATATATTGCGTGGTTGCCCTCCTTTTGGAGTGGTCATGCCGGATTTTTCTGTGAGATATAGTAGATATGGTTGACCAAGAACGGACCTTTACAGCGTTCTACCGCCGATTCTGCGGCGAAGGCTGGACGTACCCACGGCTCAAGCCCGATTTTTGGGTGCGGGTCATGACAGTGCTCCTCGTCCACAACGCAAGTTCATCTTGCTGCGAAAGATAGGACTTCATTAAAAAGAGTACGGAATCAATCAAACAGGATGTTGAAATTTAGAAACAATATGAAGAAAGTTCAAAGATACAATTAAAGTGGATGAGACCTAAAAATTTCTATCCTATTGCAGGCTCGGTGGGCATGTTACCATACCACAAGCGATAAAGTCGACCTGCATGGGCCACCACTAAAACAATGTCACGCTCCAGTCCCAAAATACAAGGAACCAGGCCACGTGGCAATAGCCAGCTGTCACGTCTTCGAGGATATCCCAATTTAATATATCCTAGCGAAGAGTGCTACGCTGTCCTAAAATACTAACATGTCCAATATCAGTCAATAACATGTAATCTAATCTCATCCATAATATAAAGAGCAAGAAGTACTAAATAAACTGCTGAAAGATAAACACCAGTCTCAAGATATCATAGTACAACCAATGATGTCTGGTAGGAACAAACCAACTACTATGACAGAATAAAAGTACTGAAATGATAGATAAAAGAGTAACGACTAGGGCATCGGCTGACTAGATAATGATGCTCCCAATCCTAGGCGAAAGGCCTACCAACTGATCACGGAAACTCTGACGGTAGCACCTCTAACTCCTCTGCGGTAGCTTCTCGTCTCCTGTCCTGGGCCGTACACTGTGGGGTAATATGCCTCGTCCAAATCTGGAAAGGTACCAGGTCCTCAGAGGGACGTAACAAGATACATAGAAGCATGCCATATATATAAATACTGAATAAGATAAATGCAATAAAGTACAAGGGTGTGCTAACCATCTAAGTGAATGTAATATGAAGACAACTTTTGTAAGTATGGGTAGGCGTAGGCATAACGTCCAACACTCCGAAGAGCGTGGTATCTATAACGTCCATTATCCCGAAGAATGAGGTATCTGCAATATATATACGTCCGTATCACTCCGAAGAGTGCGGTGTCTGTAATAAAGGAAGTTATTGGATCTGTGGCTCCTCCGGATACTACGGATTCCAATGTGGGTATCCTATACGCCTACTAGCTGTCTTTCCCGCCCAATGTAGATACGCTAGTCGAATACTCAACGTGCATACCACGTTTCTAAATGCCAGTCTCTACAAATAAAATAATCCTGAGTTACGTACTAACCGTGATGCATGTCACACATACAGATAGCTAGTCGAGTACACGGACCCGCTTCCCAATATGCATATATCACAGTAAAATGTGTAAGGTGTCAGGTCACGGAAGATATCAGAGTATCCTCCTATGGGGTGAGTCTGCTAATGACTAGGTCAAGTATACTAACCATCGACGTACCCGAGTCAATCTCGGACGCACACAGTCATAATAAATACAGCAACAAGAATCATACAACATATGCATTATTTAAATCAAACAGTAAATATGGAAAGGTATCTTGCCTGAGTCCTCAAGCTGTGAAAGCCAGAAGCTGGTTCCTGCAGTGTCTCCTGGCTGGTCTAATGGTCCTAAACACAAAATATAATATAACAATCTAATATCAGACACTAAGATGATAAACAGACTCTATGTTGCTCTTAGCAATTTTTACAAGTTCACGACTGATCGAAGACGGCTACACGGGTGCACGTAGCTAGGATGTACACATGTTATGTCCTTGTCAGTGTTTGTCTTGAGACAATAATTATTAAAGGTAAAGGGGTTGCCACTATATCTGATTTGTACGAATACGTCCTTGGTTTCCATGTTCAATCATACTGGGTTTATGTCCAGGTGTTCAGGTAAAATATTAGTCCTTGATTACAGTCTCACCATATTGGGTGATTACTAATTATTAATGACTATCTAACCTAATTAATTACCATCTAATCTAATCAATTTTTACATACAAACATATAAGATTTTATTTTACATTACCCGTGTCCAATTCAACGCTACACGACACGATGATATGGCGATAGGATACAAGGAAGGAGGGGTTGGTGATCGAGTACCTGCTCAACGGAACTAGGGGGTCTCGTCGACGCGTTCTCCGGTGATCGACGGAACTCCAGCCGGCCACAACGCAGCAGCGGCAGCAACGGCAGTATGTGTAGCAGCGACAGCAGTAGTTTGGTATGGCAGCAGCGACTGTGCCTGGTGGTGGTCGGTCGTGGGGCATTGGGTCGACCGACCAATGGTGGTGGGAGACACTGGAGGTGGTCGGGAGCAGTCGGGCGGCGGCTAAGGGAGTCGATTATGGTGAAGGAGATGGTGGCGTTGGCGGATGGGCTTGATGTTCGGGCGGCGGTGGTTGTCCGGTGGGGGAAGGGCAGTGGTGGTCGGGGTGCTGGAGAGGGTGGCCGGGCGGTTGGGTTTAGATGGGCGGTCGATGGTTGTCGGTTGTAGGCGGCCTACGGGGAGGGTCGTTGGTTGATGGTGAGGATGGCGTAGTCCGGCGGTTGCAGGCGGCTTTGGAGGTGGTGGTTTGGTGATCGGGGAGGGTTGTGATGGTGGGTGTCCGGCCGAGAAGGAGGGAACTCGGTTTGGTTGAGGGGGAGGTCGGCTAAGGTTTGAAGGGGATGATGAATAGTGGGTTTTTAGGGTTTTGCATGAGAAGGATTGTATATATATATGTGGTTATGGAGGTTATGGGCTGGTCTCGAGTTTGGGCCTGTCCTGCCTTGTTGGGGTGGGGATGGTCCACGTGGTAGAGTGCATGTGGGCTTGATCAGGCTTGTTTGAGGTGAACTTGACCTTGAATTTAGTTAATTTAGTAAATGCAAGGTGTTCTCTAAGGAATATTGCGTAGCTAAGTTTGAAACGGAATAACGAGTGTGTCACGCCCCAGTCCCAAAATATCGAGGGACCAGACGCGTGATAATGGCCAGCAGCACACACCGATGGACAAACCCAATTTAATGGATCCATCGAGGCATGCTTAAGATGTAATATAAGAATAAGTAGGTCCAATGATACCAATCACAGTCTATGCTAATCTCATCTACAACAGCTAATCACAGATCAAATGCCAGAATAATGCAAATAAGAATAACTAACAAATCTCAATAAAAGTGTCTCGGAGAACAATCCGAGAATAAGTCTGATACATAAATGCAATAGACTGGAAAATAAAGGAACTGGAAATAGAAATAAATGAGTATATAAAGCCAATACTCAGGAGAAGTCCTCGGGTACGATCTCATCCTCAGATGTCGGTACAGCTCCTGTATCTGCTCCTGTTCCTGCTTCTGCTCCAGATAATGCTCCTGTACTGTATAACTCTAGGTGGATCTCCTCTGCTAGTCCTGGGGACAAAGTCCGGATCCAGGTCCTCAGGGGACAGCAAGGTACAGAAAATACAAGCCAAAATAAATGCAGTGCAGCAGAGAATAAAATAAATAGGTTAAGCTATATAACCATCTATGTGAAATGCAAGAGAGAATATCAATAGTACTCAGGTTGAAACCACTACAAGATCTGTGCAGGGGAGCCGGTAGCAGTGATATCATGAAGTGGTCTAGCTCAGCGGGAGACTGAGTAGCCGACATAATATAGTCAACCTGTAGCCTGCGGGTCTCTCCAGCAATAGATCGAACAATAAGGGGATACTAAATAACTAGCTAAGTGATATGCAAGATGAGAGCATCACTAGAACTCAGGCTGACGCCGCTATAAGCTCTGTGTCGGGGAGCCGGTAGCAGCAAAAATAATGAGTAATGGGCCAAGCTCGGGCTTCAGAGTCTTGTGCCTCACAATAATAGGGGTGTATATATATGGTCAGCCTGTAGCCTGTGTGTCTCTCCCCACCCAATGTAACCATACGTCTCATGTCCATGATGCCTCATGTCCATGTCACGCACGATCGTATCTAATGCACAAGTCATATAATGTCTAGAAATATAATATCAATGTCAAGTCCTGTATCCTATACAGAATCACCATGAATATCTCAGGAAGATCCTGTCTCATGATTAGTGTCAAGTGTCCTGGGTTATAGTGTACTTGATAAGACAAGTACGAGAATGCAAAGGGATCACGAATATCCATCTCTAGATGACAATACACAACACCGCGTACGGTGTTGGCACCCGACTAATAATCGGACGCTAAGCAAGTCACTCGGTCCTAGGTCAAGCATGCACAGCAATATAATGACTCAAGGAAAATGCAATAAGAAATATAAAGTTGGCAAGGTATACTTGCCCACTGATGTATAACTAAGTCAAGGAAATAAGTAACAAAAACTGCAGGATTTGGCAAGGTACACTTGCTTGGGGTCCTGGCTCCAACTGTAGCTCTGGTCTCAGTGTGATCTGCTGGTACCACTCCGGTTGCTGAAATAAACATCACCATTAGATTCAGAAAATATCAAATAGCTAGAAACGCCTGTCCTTAAGTCCAATTTGGACACAGGTGCAAAAATGACGTTTCCGGGCCAAAGCGGGGTCCATATGTGGGCCACTTTGCACCGAAAAGTGTGTCAGGGTCAAAGGTCTCTAAATTCGTCAAACTTAGTGTCAACAAGTCAGGAACGATGATACGAACCCAACGGAACTTCCAAAATTGGATTCCGATGAGCCGATCACAAAATCGCCCGTCAAGTGGAGCTTGTGGGGCCCATGATACGCGATTCTGTCAACGTTCTCAGAATCGAACCAAACTTGGGTCACAGGACCAGCGTATTGCTACGAGTCCGATGGCGCAAGTTTCGTCTTGATTCGACGTATGTACACAAAGTTACAGCGTGTTCCAGAAAGGGCGGATACGGGGCGTTGTCGGCGGATACGCGTTGATTCTGGTGTGCACGCATATCCGAATCGACTTCTGCGAAATCCCACACGTCCGTATCAACGACGTACACATTTCGGTAAAGACCGCGTGCGATCAAGTCATCCCGTTTGGCGGGGCGCACTCAGTTCCGGGGTGAATCAGGGCGTTGTTTTTCCTATTTTTGGATCGCGGTGTGCGATCACCACAGGACGCGATGCACCGAGCGGTTTGCACGGTCACCGAGAGGGTTATACAGTCTACACATAGCAATTGACGGAATTGAAAACGGAGTTGCGAGGTGAAAGAAATTGGTACCTGAACAGGGCTCCGTAAATGCTGAATTCCACGTGTCTGAGGGTCAACTTCGTGTCCTGCGTCGACCGAGTCCTGTGTCCTGGTTGTGTCCACTGCTCTAGGGTTTTAGGGCAGCGGTGTCCGGATACTTCAACGGAGGCGGAGGCTTCGCTGCGTCGGCGGAGAGGTGGAGGTCGGAGGCTGCTGTGGGAATCGGGGTCGCTGGGCAGAGGGCTTTGAGGTCTGTTCGAGGTCTGCGAGGTCGGCGGAGGGGATTCGAAGGGGAAAGTGGCGGTGGAGTCGGGCTAGACTGGGCGGATCGGCGTCGGGGTCGAGTGCTGGGGTTCAGGCGGAGGGTCGGGTGGTCGACGGCTGGGTCGTGGCCGGAGAAGGAAGGGAAGGTTTAGGGTAGCTAGGGTTTCTGTTCAGGGACTGCGGCGGGTCTCCGGCGAGGTCGAAGGAGCTGGGGAGGGCACTGCGGGAAGAGAGGGAGAGGGTGGAGTCGTCGGGCACGGCGGAGAAGGGACGAGAATGGTGAACGGCGCGGCGGGTGCTGCACAGGAGGGAAGGCGGGGTACTCCCGCGAGGCGAGGACGGGTGGAGCGAGGTCTGGAGGCGGCTGAGCGATTAGGGTTTGCGGCGACGGCACGGAAGTCGAGGCCCATAAATAGGCTGCTACAGAGATCCCGAGGGGATTTGGGATTAGGGTTCAGGCATGGGTTTGGGTTCGGGTCCGTGGGTCGGGTTCACCTGAATCCGGCCCGACCCGCTATTATTTTAAGTGCGGGTTTGGGTCTGCGGGTTTCGGGTCGGGTTTAGATCCGACCCGACCTGATAAGGCTGGGTTCGGTTCAACTGAACCGGGTCTGGGTTGGTTTGGTTTATTTCAAATAAACCTGGTTTATTTTAGGGTTTAATTGGTTTATTTATTAATAGTTTTTAGGGCTTTAAAACTGTTTTCGGAGTCCAATAAATTCACAGAAAATTATCCTATGTCCAGTTTTCTATTTTACACCATAAAATATTATTTTTATAATATTTTAATATTAATTAAAAGCAATTAAAAATCATTAAATTGCCAAAGGCCTAGGTTTTAATTACAGAAAAATCCCAAAAAATTACGAAAAAATCTAAATTAATAATTACTGAAAAACCGAGGGCTTACAATCTACCCAACTTATAAAAATTTTGTCCTCGAAATTAAAATATGGTAGGGTTCTCTCTATCCAATCTCACTTGATTACAGTCTAAAGGATTCCTCTCAAGTGAACATTGCGGTCTCTATCCAACTTAGAATTTATTCATCTATCATCTAAGGCTATACATCTAATAAAGCTATGCCCCAACTTACTTAATCATGTTATTGAACCCTCAAGTCTTTAACATCCACATATCACCTATGATATTTCCTTAATCATATAAAAGGGTCATCAATAATGCGACCGGCCTGAGGGGTATATCTAGTACTGTCTATATATAAAACTTATACCAAGCACGAGGTTTCGTCCCTCCGATTTAAGGGAAGAAGAAGATCCATAATAAAGAGTTCAAGGGTGAGGTAATAGAATAGAAGTATCAGGATCAAGGCGTTTAATGAATTCAAGGAGATTTGTCAAGACAATTGTGGATTGAAATCCTATTCTGTTAATCCTTTGTTCGCATGCTCGTATTAGTACAGTTATGTAACTGATACGATATGCTCAGACATATCTAGAGGACAAGTATACTAGTCAACTATATATCTCAATCCACATGAAGTAGTGCGAAGAGCGAACCAAAATACACTAAGGTTTATCAGACCGTAATACACTGATTCTGAATAGACAATTGTATTAGTGTGTCGACCCAATAATACATATGTCATGAACAAGCTCGATAAAAGGATAAGCTTGCAAAACTAGGCTATATTAGCAGCATAAGTCAAGGTAGTATATGAAATATAAGTACGCTAGATGAGGATGGAAGGAGGTACAACTTAATTCAAGTTCACAAACAACACAAAATAAGCACAATAACACAAGACTCTATAATCTCTACAGTTATCAATTATAAAAATATTCTAGGTTATAAATTATTAGTAGTTCAAAACTACATAGGTTAAGGCTGAGATCACGAACCAATAGGCACGAGATAAAACAGATCTATAAACAGATAACTACAAAAACTTACGCGC
Source organism: Iris macrosiphon (assembly GCA_036927795.1). Taxonomy (NCBI): domain Eukaryota; kingdom Viridiplantae; phylum Streptophyta; class Magnoliopsida; order Asparagales; family Iridaceae; genus Iris; species Iris macrosiphon. The sequence continues at coordinate 257,508,685 of JAYESA010000004.1, forward strand.
ATTAGCTACCCCATGGGTCTGCGCGTCTTCCAAAGTCATCGATGGAGCTTGTTCTCGTTCTTACAGTAGATTCCTCTGCTGCTGTTGAGCCTGTTGGAAGAGTGTTGCTTGTGGTGCCAAGGGTGGCCTCGGCTGATTCCCTCCGGGGGCTGGTAGTCTGACTCCTTCAACTCTCGTTTGCGGTGCTTCCAATGTTGGAGAGGCTGGCCTTAGTGCTGGTAACGCTCTGTCTCGACGTTCGGGGCATTCCTTTAATAAATGCTGACTGGATCCGCAAGTTAAACATAATTTCCTTTTGCGTCTGCACTCGTTCTTTATGTGGCCTCGCCTGCGACAATATGGACAGACATGTAATACTTGCGGAGATGCTTCTGGTGGCTGGTGCATGGGAGAACTCTTTCCAACTTCTTCCTGTGGTGCTCCGACTGGTGCTGATGTGGCTGGTTGATGAATCAGCAATGCTTTCTCTCGATGCTGAGAACAGTCCTTGGCTAAGTGTTGATTGGTTCCGCAAATCAAGCATAATCCTAACTTGCGTTTGCATTCTTTTTCAATATAGCCTATCTTGCCACAATAGTAACAAGTAGGAAGGAATGAGGCTCTGGGTGCTGCTCTTGGTGGTGGATTAATCTGTGGTCGCTTTGCAACTCTTTCTTGTTGTGCTTGGTCTGGTGCTGATGTATACGGCCTCTTCTGGTTGGACTCTATCCTTGTGTCACACTCCATGGGTCTTGCTGTAGTAAGAACATTCTCGTCTAAGGTAGTTGCAGCGGGGCTGATTAACTTCTGTAACTCTGAGTTGAATCTATCGATGAAAAAATCTTCGCTTGGATCTGCTGAGCTTCTTCCTGAACCTTCTGATGGGCTTGCATCATCGCGTAGAACATTCAAAACATTTGCTGTGATGCTGGACCTTCAAAACCTTCTGATGGGCCTGCCCTTGTGGAACGGTAGGCGTCGGTAGAGCCAACTGCGTCGATGGTGGAAGGTCATCTTCTTGGATTCTCGAGGCAGGCTGACTTGCTTGCTGTGATGCTGGACCTTCACTAACTGGTGTCACTTCATCTTCGTGGGTAACCACAACACCTTGTGGTGTTCCTGTTTGAGTCTTTTCGTAGACTCGGGGATTCATTTCTCTGCAACCAAAATAAACTATAAGGGCGCTCAGGAATCAAGGCAGGATACGAGTCAAGAATTTTAATTCGAATCCGATATAGATGTCAAGAACGATTCAAGCAAGTGGATGAGATCCTTTAAAACTTATCATATTATTATTGCAGGCTTGCTCGGTCCCTAAGTTGAAACCGAACAATTTAGTCGTTGACCTGCATGGGCCACCACAAAAACCATGTCACGCCCCAGTCCCAAAATACCGAGGGACCAGACGCGTGATAATGGCCAGCAGCACACACCGATGGACAAACCCAATTTAATGGATCTATCGAGGCATGCTTAAGCTGTAATATAAGAATAAGTAGGTCCAATGATACCAATCACAGTCTATGCTAATCTCATCCACAACAGCTAATCACAGATCAAATGCCAGAATAATGCAAATAAGAATAAATAACAAATCTCAAAAAAAGTGTCTCGGAGAACAATCCGAGAACAAGTCTGATACATAAATACAATAGACTGAAAAATAAAGGAACTGGAAATAGAAATAAATGAGTATATAAAGCCAATACTCAGGAGAAGTCCTCGGGTACGATCTCGTCCTCAGATGTCGGTACAGCTCCTATATCTGCTCCTGTTCCTGCTTCTGCTCCTGATAATGCTCCTGTACTGTATAACTCTAGGTGGATCTCCTCTGCTAGTCCTGGGGACAAAGTTCGGATCCAGGTCCTCAGGGGACAGCAAGGTACAGAAAATACAAGCCAAAATAAATGCAGTGCAGCAGAGAATAAAATAAATAGGGTAAGCTATATAACCATCTATGTGAAATGTAAGAGAGAATATCAATAGTACTCAGGTTGAAACCACTACAAGCTCTGTGTAGGGGAGCCGGTAGCAGTGATATCATGAGGTGGTCTAGCTCAGCGGAAGACTGAGTAGCCGACATAATATAGTCAACCTGTAGCCTGCGGGTCTCTCCAGCAATAGATGGAACAATAAGGGGATACTAAATAACCAGCTAAGTGATATGCAAGATGAGAGCAGCACTAGAACTCAGGCTGACGCCGCTACAAGCTCTGTGACGGGGAGCCGGTAGCAGCAGTAATAATGAGTAATGGGCCAAGCTCGGGCTTCAGAGTCTTGTGCCTCACAATAATAGGGGTGTATATATATGGTCAGCCTGTAGCCTGTGTGTCTCTCCCCACCCAATGTAACCATACGTCTCATGTCCATGATGCCTCATGTCCATGTCACGCACGATCGTATCTAATGCACAAGTCATATAATGTCTAGGAATATAATATCAATGTCAAGTCCTGTATCCTATACAGAATCACCATGAATATCTCAGGAAGATCCTGTCTCATGATTAGTGTCAAGTGTCCTGGGTTATAGTGTACTTGATAAGACAAGTACGAGAATGCAAAGGGGTCACGAATATCCATCTCTAGATGACAATACACAATACCGCGTACGGTGTTGGCACCCGACTAATAATCGGACGCTAAGCAAGTCACTCGGTCCTAGGTCAAGCATGCACAGCAATATAATGACTCAAGGAAAATGCAACAAGAAATGTAAAGTTGGTAAGGTATACTTGCCCACTGATGTATAACTAAGTCAAGGAAATAAGTAGCAAAAACTGCAGGATTTGGCAAGGTACACTTGCCTGGGGTCCTGGCTCCAACTGTAGCTCTGGTCTCAGTGTGATCTGCTGGTACTACTCCGGTTTCTGAAATAATCATCACCATTAGATTCAAAAAATATCAAATAGCTAGAAATGCCTGTCCTTAAGTCCAATTTGGACACAGGGGCAAAAATAATGTTTCCGGGCCAAAGCGGGGTCCATATGTGGGCCACTTTGCACCGAAAAGCGTGTCAGGGTCAAAGGTCTCCAAATTCGTCAAAATTAGTGTCAACAAGTCAGGAACGATGATACGAACCCAATAGAACTTCCAAAATTGGATTTCGATGAGCCGATCACAAAATCGCTCGTCAAGTGGAGCCTATGGGGCCCATGATACGTGATTCTGTCAATGTTCTCAGAATTGAACCAAACTTGGGTCACAGGACCAGCGTATTGCTACGAGTCCGATGGCGCAAGTTTTGTCTTGATCTGACGTGTGTACACAAAGTTACAGCGTGTTCCAGAAAGGGCGGATACGGGGCGTTGTCGGCGAATACGCGTTGATTCCGGTGTGCACGCACATCCGAATCGACTTCTGCGAAATCCCACATATCCGTATCAACGACGCGCACATTTTGGTAAAGTCCGCGTGCGACCAAGTCGTCCCGTTTGGCGGAGCGCACTCAGTTCCGGGGTGAATCAGGGCGTTGTTTTTCCTATTTTTGGATCGCGGTGTGCGATCACCACAGGACGCGATGCACCGAGCGGGTTGTACGGTCACCGAGAGGGTTATACAGTTTACGCGTAGCAACTGACGGAATTGAAAACGTAGTTGTGAGTTGAAAGAAATCGGTACCTGAACAGGGCTCTGTGAATGCTGAATTCCACGTGTCTGAGGGTCAACTTCGTATCCTGCGTCGACCGAGTCCTGTGTCCTGGTTGTGTCCGTGTCCACTGCTCTAGGGTTTTAGGGCAGAGGTGTCCGGATACTTCGACGGAGGCGTAGGCTTCGCTGCGTCGGCGGAGAGGTGGAGGTCGGAGGCTGCTGTGGGAATCGGGGTCGCTGGGCAGAGGGCTGTGAGGTCTGTTCGAGGCCGGCGAGGTCGGCGGAGGGGATTCGAAAGGGAAAGTGGCGGTGGTGTCGGGCTGGACTGGGAGGAGCGGCGTCGGGGTCGAGTGCTGGGGTTCAGGCGGAGGGTCGGGTGGTCGACGACTGGGTCGTGGCCGGAGAAGGAAGGGGAGGTTTAGGGTAGCTAGGGTTTCTGTTCAGGGACTACGGCGGGTCTCCGGCGAGGTCGGCGGAGCTGAGGAGGGCACTGCGGGAAGAGAGGGAGAGGGCGGAGTCATCGGGCATGGAGGAGAAGGGACGAGGATGGTAAACGGCGCGGCGGGTGCTGCACAGGAGGAAAGGCGGGGTACTCCAGCGAGGCGAGGACGGGTGGAGTGAGGTCTGGAGGCGGCTGAGCGATTAGGGTTTACGGCGGCGGCACGGAAGTCGAGGCCCATAAATAGGCTGCTACAGTGATCCCGAGGGGATTTGGGATTAGGGTTCAGGCATGGGTTTGGGTTCGGGTCCGCGGGTCGGGTTCACCTGAATCCGGCCCGACCCGCTATTGTTTTAAGTGCGGGTTTGGGTCTGCGGGTTTCGGGTCAGGTTTAGATCCGACCCGACCCGATAAGGCTGGGTTCGGTTCAACTGAACCGGGTCTGGGTTGGTTTGGTTTATTTTAAATAAACCCAGTTTATTTTAGGGTTTAATTGGTTTATTTATTAATAGTTTTTAGGGCTTTAAAACTGTTTCCGGAGTCCAATAAATTCACAGAAAATTACCCTATGTCCAGTTTTCCATTTTACACCATAAAATATTATTTCTATAATATTTTAATATTAATTAACAGCAATTAAAAATTATTAAATTGCCAAAGGCCTAGGTTTTAATTACAAAAAAATCCCAAAAAATTACGAAAAAATCCAAATTAATAATTACTGAAAAACAGGGGGCTTACAGAGTGTCTAATGCTGCACAATGGTCAGTAGGGTTGTCTGGCATGTCTAAAAATTGTTCGTGACATTGGGTTGAAGGTAAATGCTAGTGTGGCTTTTCATCCTCGTAGCAACGACGCGGTGTAATAAGACATATAGTCGTCACACATAAATCCTAATTAAATCCGATTATCCCTAGTCTCTAGTTTTAATTCAAAATAATCCCTAAATTGGTTGAGGGGGTTTACACGGCACCAAGAGGGGCTATAATTTGCCCAGTTGAAAGCCCGCAACTGTCCTATGGGTAAGATCCCTTCTTGGCCACCTGATGAAGAAAAGTGTCCACCGCATATAGACTAATGTTTGGCCCCAGTTCACTATCGACAAGGCCGGGATTCAGTCCAAGCAAGGAGTACGAGGGTGACTCCTTCGCACTGTAAAACTCGACTTTGCTTTTTCTGACCCCACAATGGACATTTCCATTAAGGGCTCCCTTTTGCTCAGGGGTCAAGTTCCAACCCATCTGCCGCGGACCCATCATCACCTTTAGGTTCGACAAATACAGATAATGTTCAAAAGAAAGAAATAACATCTCCATCCCGCGAAAGGTAAAAGACTAGTTTCCCTAGTCATCCCTATCTCAGAATTAGAAGCCTCCAACACATCCCAGAACAAGAAGTATGACTCCTTATAGAAGTGCTGACCGTCTCCAACTGGGATCTCCCCCGAGTTTATTTGGCAAAATAAAAAGGAAGAAGTCTGTTCAGCAATCATCTATTTTCATTCAGGAGGAAGATCTTTGTCAATCTGAATCTTAATGGTCGCAACCAAGTCGCCAAGATTCTTGTTCAAGGAAAGCAGATTGTGACCAAGGATTATTCGTCGGAGGGTACAGTGGGTAAAGTTACTGCAAAACCATAAAGGAGTTTGATCAGAATCATTGAAAGAACTTATCAAATATTATAGATGAGATACTCATGCGACAGAGTTGTTCATGCAGCCGGGTTGCCCATGCGTCTGGGCCACCCATGCGACAGTTAGATGTTAGCGTATAGAATCATCCAAGCATCCAACTGTGCACATGTGTCTTTCGGTTCCGAAAATCGACTTAGTCTTCCCCAAAGGACTTACCCTTAATCGATGGCTGAACGTCGACGGAAAACGGAGGAGGGTCCGGCTCGACAGCGCAGTTCTTTCCCTTGACTTTTTCCTTTCTCTTGGGGGCCTTCTTGGCAGTGGAAGCGGAGGAGGAAGCTTTGGGGGGAGCCATGGTAGAAAGGAAGAAGAAGAGAAAGACTTGTAAAAAAACTTCTCTCTCTTTAAACCCCCTTATATTGGACAGAATATGCAGCTCAGGATAATAAAGAAGGCATTTTGGTCCCCGATCTATCTCGATCCACGTAACGACAAGAGATGATGGTGACTCGGTTGTTGAGCCATTTTATCCCCTCTGAATCGTCGTCTCAGACTCCATGTCAACAGATGACCCAAAATCCGAAGAAATCTCCTTAGAGATCGAGCCGAATCTTCTCATTTAATAAAGATCTGACATCCTGGCATCTATGTGGCAATATGTCTATGCGGTATCACAGTACCCATGCGGCCAAAGTTCTCAACCATGCTTCTTGTTCAAAGTATTCAAACTTGTTATTTTGGAAACTTTTAAAGGGGTCGTGTAGAAGCATAAAAAATCTAAATTTATGAAGGCCTCATAAGAGCTCATGAACCCTTAACATGAAGGTAGGACGCAGACAAATTGTATAGAGCCTATGCGGCCAAGAGGCTCGTCTAGCATGACAATGTCTCTATGCGGCCCAGACAGCTAAAGAGCTTCGAGTCGCATAGGGTCTCCGATACAACATTTGAAGTTATGACATAGCTCTTATTTCCCTAAATGCCTCGAGAATCGTGAAAGAGGTAGCGACACATAAAAAGATAGAAAGTTACATCAATGCATTGATGACTCCGTCAGACGAGCCATGCCATATAGTTACTCGTATGCAACCTCGAGTCTATGTAGCCTCGTTATCATGCGACCAAAGTGTCCTGAAGACCTAGGCCAAACGAGAGCACGTATACGACTAATACGTTATACGGCCAAGATATTATGCGGCTCTCAGCTTGCAAGATCTTTCCATTCCAACCAAAAAGTTCTTCACACAATCAGTATTGACTACGTGTTCAGCTGATCAAGTAACACACATAACAGAGTTGAAAACTACCCCGAGATATTATTAACAGCACTTTGGCCGAATGATAACCCCGAGATATTAGTAACACATATAACGGAGTTGAAAATAACCACCTGGCAGCACGCCCGTGGTATGCTGCTATAGTTGCAACCGTATTTTGTTGAAGGAGTCCCATACAACCCCCAAACAGAGGCATATGTGAAAAATATAGTCTGTTAACATGATGGTTATAAATAGCATAGTAGCATACCCCCAGGGGAAGCTAGCCATACGTGCATACAAGCTCAGGAGAGTAAAAACAGAAAAGAGCATTCTCATTCCCTTATCAGACCATAAATGGAGTAAAGGAGTCGATGTAGTACTCGATCTCCATCGTCACATTCCACAGAATCTAAATACTTAGATCTTCTGTCTATGATTTCTTTGTATTTATTTTATTTATTGTTCAACCAAGTTCTTTCAGCACTTGTGATAGCAAAGAGTATTTCTTAGGATTTTTTCTACCCGTAGAGTTATCAGATTTGGAGTACAGGGAAAGCTCAGTCCTAGATTTATTGGTCCATTCGATATTCTCGAGCGTGTAGGATTCTTGGCTGCCTATCCCTGACTTCCATCTTCTACCGGAGCGTACTACAGTTCCGATGAGCTTCTTCACCCTTGGTAGGCCCAACCAAGCAGACGGTACGGTTCCCTTCAGAACTCGGACTCATGAACCGTGTCACGCCCCAGTCCCAAAATACGTAGGACTAGGACACGTAAGCGTGCCAACCGTATGGATATGACAACTCAATATATGGAAACCAAAATCCACATGTATGCTGTAATATGAATATCAAATCCACAAGTGGTATAAACATATATCACAAGTCACAGGGTATAATCTAAATCTCATCCACAGAAAATCAAATATAAATAAATAGCCAATATCTATGAAACTAGATCTCAATACAATGAATCTAAAGATAATAGTTGGATGGAAACAAATCTACTACCAACTCGAATATAAATGTGCAATACAACAAACACAATATAAGAATATCAACTAACAATCATGGGACTCAAAAAGAAGACCTCCTCGCAATATATGTAGCAAGTCTGGGTCTGCGCTCCAACGAATACTCATGAATATCTACACCTGGAAAGGGTCCATGTCCTCAGAGGGACATAACATGATACATAGAAGTATGCCACAAAGTAAATACTGAATAAATAAAAAGGGGTGTGGTAACCATCTAAGTGAATGTAAATATGAGGACAACTTTGAGTGTATAGGAAAGTGTAGGCTAGACATATGCTGACATAATTCACCAATCGGTATGACTAGCTAGTATATGCCACATATGTCCCCAATACAAGGGCACTATGAAATATAATAACGTCATACCGCTCCGAAGAACGGGGAATCTGCATAGTATATAACATCTATATCGCTCCAAAGATTATGGAATCTGCATAGTATATAACGTCAATATCGCTCCGTCGAGCGTGGAATCTGCATAAAGAAAGTGGGTGTCCCATATGCCTACTAGTCGTACTCCTCGCCCAATATAGATATACAAGTCGTGAACACGACGTGGACATCTCGTACTATAATGCAAGTCTCTATAGAAATAAATACTAAGCTAAATATCATTACACGTGTTGCTCACACTGATGGCCAGTCGAGTATGAGGCACGCGTCCCTACATGAACTCACTCTGTGACGTGTAATGATACGTGCCAAGGCCTGGGGAGTCATACTAATAACTCCATAACTTTAGGTGGGTCTACTAGACACTAGGTCAGACACAAGTCCTAACGTCAACGCCTTCGTTGACTGCACTCGAGTCTCTCTCGGACGCGCATAATTATATAATATAAGCATGCAACTAATAATACATAATTTTAATAGTACAACAAAGCAAGGTATACTTGCCTGACAAGGAATCTGCGTAGTACCAATAACCTGCTCCAGAAGTCATACAGAACAATCCGATGGGTCATATGTACATATAATATAATATAATATAATATAATACAATATCAGTCATTACACTATCATATGCACAACTATAAATACACTGGACTCAGAGGGTATGTTAGGGGTGACACGGGTCAACTAACACGGTGAATTTGCATGTTGAATTATGCGGGTGTCGTGTCTTCAAATATTTTGCACAATCAGACATTCAAACTAACCCATCTATTGTCAGTACGTCAATGTACGCAAAGCAGTGAATTCACACGTTTTTAGGGTCAACATGGTCAAGGTAAACACGGAATAGTCCACAGTGTCCTAGGGTCACACAATACGGTTACATGTCTAGTCATAACTATTACTTAGCATTTAATTACATATATCCATATAATTATATACTAATAATACCAGTAATTTATATACATACCCATTTGACTACATACACTAAATATTTATATATATGCCAAGCTGAATAATATATGCGTACGGAACGTATACGTACACGAGTTAGGTTCACCGACTCAGGGTCCGTTATCAGCTAACAGTCATACAACAATACTAATGTCCTACTGATATATACACAAGCACACACATACCAATATAAAAGGGGGAAACAAGTTCGTACCTCGGGGTACATACACGGAGACGATGGTGAGGTTGACGGTGTTGACGACGATGATGGTGATGACGAGGATGATGATGTGGGTGATAGTGATAACAAGATCGTGGTGAAGATGATGAGTATGATGATCATAATATTCTTTGCAAAGATGATGATGAGTATGATGTTGATGACGACGATGACGATGGCGTTGGTGATGATGATGATAACGATGATGGTGATGGTAATATAGGTGCTTCGGCCAGGGGGAGGGGAGGTCCAGCCAGGTAAGGGGAGGCTCGGGTTCAGGAGAGATGGCCGAGGTACAGCTCAGGAGAGACATCGAGGAGGGTGACAGGGAGGAGGAAGGAGGCCAGGGTGGTGGTACTGGTGCAGTGGTGGTCGTAATGGAGGGTGCTGCTCTGGCCATGGGTAGGCTGAGCAAGGCGGAGGAGGTGGAGGTAGTGGCTCGAGGGGAGGAGACGGTGGTCACGGTGCTGGCGGTGTGGTGGTGTTGGCCGGGGTGAAGTCGAGGGGAGGAAGAGGAGGAGGACAGGGAAGAAGAGGATGAATCGGAGGATGGCCATGGTAATGGTGATGGCGATAGCGAGTCTGGTGAGGGGCAGGACGGCGAGGGCTGCTCGTCGAGGCGGCTGGGGTCGAGTGCGGTGGTGACAGGGCTACGCCGGTGAGTCCTCCGGCGGCGGGTGTAGGCAGAGATGGCTCGGGGAAGGCTGCTCCATGCTCGGGAGGGGAGGGAAGGCCGCGATTGTTGGCGGAGGAGCTCGGGGTTGAGTCATGGAGGGGATGACGAGGAAGTGGTGGGCTGTGAGGGGTCAGGTGCTGGGTGGCCGGTGGCTCGGTCTCCGACGAGTTAGCGGGCTCCGACGACGGGCTGGCAGCGGGGGAGGGGATGAACATGGAAATAGGGATGCTTAGGTCGGCTAGGTTAGAGATTTGGTTTGGGGTTTTGTGTTTACAAGAAAATAAAGAAAAGTTATTTATTTATATATTTGTTAGGGGTTGGTTTGACCTAAAAACCTTGGGCTTGGTCAACACTCCTTTGGTTGGGCCTTGGGCTCACCTGAGGATGTTTGGAGGGCCATAATTGTATTGTTTAAATGCAAGAATAGGTTTAAAATAAAGTGGGCGATGTTGTGCGTTTACATATTCCGAAGAATTATGGGAAAAATTTGTGTGAAGGGAAAATTGGATTTCTTCATGCATTGTCCAATGGTGTGGACCCCTAAATACGCTTTTTCATAAAAACGTCCAACAATTAGAAAATTGCACAAAGATAGAAATTGTGTTTTAATTAATTAAAATTAATGTGCACGATATTCTTGAATTATTTAGGAGTACATGGGGATAAATTTAGGTGGGACACAAGTGTCATGGACGTAGAGGGCTCATAGTAGAATATTAACAAAATTTGGGTTGCACAAAATGGGTTAAGATTGTGTCTCCAATTTTGATTGGAACGAACATGGGTACAAAGTCATATTTATTTAGAATTAAATAATAACGTCTGTGACGAATATTGTGCGACTAAAATATAGCACCAGAGCATAATTATAAGTTACACAAAGATGAGAATGGTAGGTGGGCACATCTAGGACGAGGCTGTGGAACTAGTAGGAAGTTAATGGCTAGTGTAGTGCTCCAATTATCGAAGCAATGTTAAGGTGCACTAGGTGATATAAATAATGTATAATTAAATCAAATGCCATGTTCTCTATCTAGTTGGATTCTAATTAGCCATAATTTCTCCATCTAAGCCAGTAGGCCTAATTTTGGGTGAGGGGGTTTACAAATCGGCCCATCTTTATGTCTGACACTGATGCACCCCCGTACACGTGCATCCTCGAGCAGAACATCACGCACTATTTACGTCGTTGATGACCTACAACTCCCCTAAAACTGTACGAATGAAGATGCATCCACCTCTGATTGAGTTTGATGCACACCTTGATCTCCTCCCTGACTTTGAACTGCTAAAATTGATGTCGCTCAGTAAAGCTTTGGTAAATAAACAGTCACAAACAGATCCATAGAAAAACCCACACCAGGAGATCGATCAGCTATCATGGGATCGACAGACTGACCCTTAAACTTTGGCTCATCACCATTCATCGCATCTCGACAAAATGAATCCTTCGTAATCCTCAAAGTATCTCGAAGACCCACCTCAGCAAGTTTCCAACGATCATTAACTCCTGCCGAATATCCCTCGAGCCTCCATACAGTGTATGTGGCATACATGTACGACTCAGCCGCTTGAGCTTGTACATGCCACAACATAAATTTTCTTGAGCCAGATGTTGGAAACCTTTCGTAAGCATCCAATCTTTGTCCCCAAATGCGTTGCAACAACCATCATCCTCTGCCTCCCTACCGAAACCAAGTTGTGGCGCAAGTTCAGTACATGTGGTACATCCTTGAGAACGAGCTTCTCACGAAGCTCCGTTGTCAAGAGCACATCACTGATACCTAAAAATTTTGTCGTTCCCTTGTTGTCTATCTTCACATGTCCAAACCTATCATTGAAGTATGCCATAAAGATCCTCCTATATGGAGTGGCGTGATAAGACATTCTCATGTCCATGACCCAATCTCCATCATGACACATGCCACAAGGTTCCTCTACGTCGGTTGATGTGATGATGATATATCCCACAGCCGTAAGATCCTCTTGATCGTCCTTACTTTTGGCCTTCTCAGCTTTGAGCTTCATACAGTTCCTTTTGATATGACTCCTTTGATCACAATGATAGCAGCCCTCCTTGTGGTCCACAGTCGCAAGATCCCGAGAACTTTCTTCTGTCCTCGCTTGTGACCTGAGTCTTTCCTTCCCATAGGAAGCCACCAGAGTGGACTCCTACGACAATTTTACTTGCTAACGCCGGACCTCCTTGTTCAACAAGCTTCTTTTGACTGCCTTTATCATGATAACCCTATCCAGTACGGAGTTGCTCACTAACACCACCAATATCTTCCAACTTTCCGACGGAGAACTCAAAAGCATCAGGGACTGAAGTTTATCCTCAATCACCATCTTTATTGTAGATAGCTGATTGATAATGTCTTGAACATCGTTTAGATGTTGTGCTACCGGTGCACCCTCCGTGTACTACGAGTTGACGAGTTGGCGAATCAAAAATATCTTCTTGTCAGTCGTCTTCCTTTTGTATAACCTTTCTTTCATCATCCTAGTGAATGACCTTTCTTTCGTCATTGGTGAACTCAGGCTCAGTCAAAAAAGAGTCCAGCCTGCTACGAAGGCGAAGGCGAGCTCCCTTCTACCAGTAGGAAATGTGTCACACATCCACTTCATCCCTCGATACCTGCGGATTAGGGCATCGGCAGCCACTATATCCTCATTAGTCCCAGGGCGCATCAAGAATCCGTGATGCAAGAGAAGCCAACCCATCAAATAATGGTAAGAAAGCTTGACCTTGTTAAAATGCCCTTTAATAGGATGGTCCTCTACCTTCTTAGCAAAGTTGCAAAGACCACGATAGATGCAACCATGACCGGTAGATGGGCCAGCTTGTGGTCGAAAGCCAACTTCACGACCGAAAGGATGAGGGTACGACTGATCCTCTATATTGACCCAGACTTACCCGAGACTACGTAGTTACGTAACCAAATCACCAAGTATTCCGCCAGTACAACCTTGGTAGACAGCTTGTGGGCTTTCATATAAAATTTGCTGAGCTCCTCTTCGAGGTCACCCAGCTCGTCAAGGGGTTAATCTCCTTCCTCCGAGGAACGCTTAACTTACTCACCCTCAGCAGCCGGTTCCTTTTATGCCAGAATTAAATCAGCCACTTCCTGTTTGTATCGTGGCATCCGGACATAAACTCTAGTAGACTCCTTCAATTTTGAAAAGAGATAGTGAGTTCAAGTCATGATATGATGAGAAGACCTCTCAGAAGGCTTCTTCTTCTTCTTCGACAACTGCTGACAAATATCGTAATGTCACAACAATTCTTGGTACATCGCCAGTATCTCCGAATTTTTTGACTCTAACTCTCCAAGTTTTTCTTACTCAAGTTATACTCGATATTTTGCCCCAGAAAGTTTTGAGATAGCATGCATCTCATGCAAGTCCAGTCCCATCTCGCTGCCAGATGTAAAGAAAGTCCCCGTGAAGCAGTTGTATAACTCTATCAGAGCAAAAAATAGGGGGCGGTTCATCTCTAGACTGTAACATATACCCCTTACAGCAAATTAAAAATAAGTCGGCAGCCCTGAGCTCTCGCTCATACTTCTTCAGAATTCACAAGGTCAGACGACACCAAGAGGGGCTATAATGTGCCCAGCTGAGAGCCCGCAACTGTCCTATGGAGTATGATCCCTAATTGGCAACCTGATGAAGAAAAGTGCCTGCCGCATATATACTAAATTTTGGCCCCAGTTCACTTTCGATGAGGCCGGGCTTCAATCCAAGCAAGGAGTACGAGTGTGAATCCTTCGTACTGTAATACCCGACTTTGCTTTTTCTGACCCCACAACGGACGTTTCCAATAATGGCTCCCTTTTGCTCAGGGGTCAAGTTCAAGCCCATCTGCCGCAGACCCATCATCACATTTAGGTCCGACAAATACAGATGACGTTTAAAAGAAGGAAATGATATCTCCGTCTCGCGAAAGGTAAAAGACCAGTTTTCACTAGTCATCCCCATCTCAGACTTAGAAGCCTCCAACATATCCAAGAAGAAGAAGTATAGCTCCTTAAAGAAGTTATGACCGTCTCCAGTGGGGATCTCCCCCAAGTTTATTTGGAAAAAATAAGATGGAAGCAGTCTGTTCAGCAATCATTATCGTTCTGGAGGAAGTTCTTTGTCAATCTGAATCTTAATGGCCGCAACCAAGTCTCCAAGATTCATGTTCAAGGAAAGCAGGTTGTGACCAAGGATTGTTCGTCGGAGGGTTCATTGGGTAAAGTTACTACAAAACCATAAAGGAGTTTGATCAGAATCATTGAGAGAACTTATCAAATATTCTAGATGAGATACTCATACGGCAGAGTTGTTCATGCAGCCGGGTTGCCTATGCGGCTTGGCCACCCATGCGGCATTTAGATGTTAGCGCATAGAATCATCCATGCATCCAACTATGCACATGTGTCTTTGTTTTACAAATCTGACTTTGTCTTCCCCAAAGGACTTTCCATTAATCTATGGCTGAACGTCGACGGGAATAGGAGGAGGGTTCGCCTCGACAGTGCGGTTCTTCCCCTTGACTTTGCCCTTTCCCTTGGGGGCTTTTTGGCAGTGGTAGCGGAGGAGGAAGCTTTGGGAGGAGCCATGGTAGCAAGGAAGAAGAAGAGAGAAAGACTTGTAAAATAATTTCTCTCTTTAAAACCCCCTTATATAGGACATAATTTGCAGCTCAAGATAATGACGACGGTCGTTTCGATCCCTGATCCATCTCGATCCATGTAATGGCAAGAGATGACGGTGACTCAGTTGTTGAGCCATTTTATTCCCTCTGAATCGTCGCCTCGGACTCCATGTCAACAGACGACCCAAAATCCCAAGAAATCCCCTCAGAGATCAAGCTGAATCTTTTTATTTAATGAAGATCTGACATCCTGGCATCGATGTGGCAATATGTCTATGCGGTATGACAGTACCCATGCGGCCAAAAGTGCTCAACCATGCTTCTTGTTCAAAGTATTCAAACTTGTCATTTTGAAAATTTTGAAGGGGGTCTTGTAGAAGCATGGAAAATCTAAAGTTAAGAAGGCCGCATAAGAGCTCATGAACCCTTAACATGAAGGTAGACCGCTGACAAATTGCATAGAGCCTATTCGGCCAAGAGGCTGGTCTAGCTTGACAAAGTCTCTATGTGGCCCGGACAGCTAAGGAGCTTGGAGTCGCCTAGGGTCTCCAACACAGCATTTGAAGTTATGATATGGCACTTATTTTCCTAAATGCCTCGTGAATCATAAAAGAGGTAGTGGCACATAAAAAGACAGAAAGTTACATCAATGTATTGATGAATCCGTCAGACGAGCCATGCCATGTGGTTACTCATATGCGACCTCTAGTCTATGCGGCCTCGTTATCATGCGGCCAAAGTGTTCTGAAGACCTAGGCCAAACTAGAGCACGTATACGGCCAACACGTTATGCGGCCAAGATATTATGCGGCTCTCAGCTTCCAAGATCTTTCCATTGCAACCAATTTTTTTTTCACATAATCAGTGTTGACTACGTGTCCAGCTGATCAAGTAACACACATAATGGAGTTGAAAACAACCCCAAGATATTATTAACAGTACTTTGGCCGCATGATAACCCCAAGATATTAGTAACACAAATAACAGAGTTGAAAACAACCACCTGGCAGCACGTCCCTGGTATGCTGCTATAGTTGCAACAGTATTTTGTTGAAGGAGTCCCATGCAACCATCAAACAGAGGCATATATGGCACATATAGTCCGTCAACATGATGACTATAAATAGCATGGTAGCATAACCCACAAGGGGCATCTAGCCATACGTGCATACAAGCTCAGGAGAGTAAAAACAGAAGAGAGCATTCTCATTCTCTTATCGGACCATAAATAGAGTAAAGGAGTCGCTACAGTACTCGATCTCCATCATCATATTCCCCGGAATCTAAATACTTAGATCTTCTATTAGGATTTCTTTGTACTTCTTTTATTTGATGTTCAGCCGAGTTCTTTCAGCATTTGTGATGGCAAAGAGTATTTCTTAGGATTTTTTTCTTCCCGTGGAGTTATCAGATTTGGAGTACGGGGAAAGCTCAATCCTAGATTTATTGGTCCATTCGATATTCTCGAGCACGTAGGAGATGTCTCTTATAGACTAGCTCTTTCGCCATCACTTTGTGAGGTACATGATATATTCCACGTATCTCAGTTGTGATGGTATATTCTGGATCCGAGTCATATCCTAGATCAATCAGAGTTGGTTGTTGGTACTGACCTATCGCATGAGGAGAGGCCCGTATCCATTTTGGACCGCAGTGAGAAGGTTCTCAAGAATCGGACTAGTTCGAGTTTCTTGGGGTCATCACTCACGGGTTTAGTCGACGTGGGAGCGCGAGGACGATATCCATACTCGTTACCCGCATCTATTCGAAATAAGAGGTATACTTATTCGTGTCCTTCGTATCTCATCCTATCTTGTATATAATTATTTGTTTGCTATAGCTTGTAGTTGCTTTTATATTCCTTGTTCCATTTATATGTCTAGATTTTATTTTTGGGGTTAGGGCCTTATTGAAATTCCGAAGACAAAATTTTTATAAGGAGGGGAGAGTAGTGAGACCCTTCTCACAATATTCGTATTGATATATGGATACGTATTTTATATTATATGTACTGTATTTTATTGAATCTCGTAGAATCTAGGAATTTTCTCAGAATTGGAACTTTACTACCAAACTAGCATACCAGCGGTATACTCCGGCATACTGGCGGCATACCGTTCGGCAGATATTTGTTTTACTTTTGAGATATTTTAAAGATATTTTCGTGAGATATTTTCAGGAATAGTGTTTGATACTTTCTATTATCTATTGGTTTTTTGGTTTTGTTTTGAGTGGTCGAGATTGATTTAACTCGTGACGTGGATCGTTGACGAGGCATATCAGATAGTCACGATTAAATCACCTCTTATATATATATGAATCGATTCTCTCTCTCCTCTCTCTTTTATTTCTTTCTTCACTTCTTTATTTTTTCTCCTTTTCTCATGAGAGTTAGGAGCTAGGTCTTGAGGCCTAAGAGTGTAGTTTTTGAACTACTCTTCGTGGTGGAGTTGAAGGTTAAGGCTGGGAGCTTGGCTAGAGGTAAGTACATCTTGCCAAAATCTTAAACGACTTTACTTATTGCAGTTTTTGATTTCCTTGGTAGTTTATGGTTAAAATTTCATGATAATAATTTTGTTAAATATGTTTCTCTAGTTATTCTCTGTCATTGGCTAGTTTCATAAATTAGTTGGGCTTGGTTTTGAGTTTTCCTGTAAAAATTCTGATATTCACTGTTTAGGTAACTCGATGTCGGAAACGATAACCGGAGTGTTTGCCATAAGACTTAGTATATATACTATATAAGACCTACCATTAGACTTGACATCTTGCTAGACCAATTTCTATTAAGTTTCGGAACATGATTTCGGTTCCGAAATACCCATCTTTATTTGACTTTCCTAGAATTATCATTGAGAACCGGCATACCGATGGTATACCATTTTTACTCGACTTAGAATCCTAGAACTTTTTGTGACTTGAACCGGTATACCAACGACACACTGTAGTATACCGATGGTATATCGATTTGTTGAAAATGGAAACTTGCTATGATTTTGTTATCTCTTGTCCGGCATACGAACGATATACTAGAGTATACCGACGGTATACCGATTACCCAGACTTATTTTTCTTACCTTTCTAGTTTGGTCTTGGATGGCATACCGACGATATACTGTAGTATACCGATGGTATACCGATTTTGTTCTCTTTTGCATATATTTTGTTTTTATGGTACTTTTTTAGGTTTTTCTTTGCTTGACGCTTGTGCGCATATTGTATGAGTATTTTCTTGCTATGTTAGTTTTCGGCTCTACCCGTTCCTTGTCCTATACTCATCTTTGTTTCTAGTATAGTTTAGGACACCTACCCATTATATCCAGTCCTGGCTTCATGTATAGTTTGGGACACCTACCTATTATACCCAGTCTCGAGTTCATGTATAGTTTGGGATAACAACCCATTTTACCCAGTCTTGGCTACATTCTTGATAGTAATCCGTCGTGGTGCACTCATGTTCATTGCCTTATACCAGCCTCGTCCTGAAATCATGTATAGTTTTGGTCACCTACCCTTTATACACCTGTCACGTATAGCTTTGGAGATACCTAACCATTATACATCTGTCTAGACCTTTCCCGGTATAGTTTGGGCCATCTACCCACTATACACTTGACTTGTATATTACTTGTTGTGGCTTGTTATAGCACATGCTCGTCATGCTTATAAAAGTTTGGTTGTATTCCCGTATAGTCTTGTTCTTGTGCTTTTCCAATTATTGTCTTGTCTAGCTCATCCCTGTGAGGAGCATCATGTCTAGGATGGATTCTACAAAATTCCTCACCCTAAATCCTGAAACAATCTGCTAAGGATTAATGACTAGTTTTAAATGATTAGAGCATTGGGAGAGAATAACCTCTAAGTTGCAAGCAGTCCCGTTATCTTGACATCAGCCTGAATAGATTTATAGCATATCATCGAGTATGGCACATTTCTAGTACACCTTCGACTCGGACACCAGTACATGTTTGATTATTTTGTGGTCTGGATATCTTGGATAGACTGCAGGGCATTCAACCATAGAAATTCTCAGTTATTGTATCTTGTTAGTAATTAGGACTTGTGATAACCCTAGTTAGCTAACATATCAAGCCATACTTCTTGCTTGGCCATGATTTTTGGATGGAGTCCAATTATTGCTATACTCTTGTACTATATTTCGTCTGATTTATTTATATTTACTTGTTCCTGCCATGATCTCGACACTGTACTATTTTTTTCTCGTTTACTTTTCTTGCCCGGTTTACTATGTATGTTACATGTACTAGTTTACCTATATATATTTATTTATCTTGCATGATTTCATATATGTCCACCTTGTATAATCCCGTATATGTTTACCTGATCCCGTACATGTCACATGGCCAGTTTTCTTTACAGGTTTACCATTTTTATTTTCTTGTTTCCTGGTGCACTTTATATTTTTTCTGGTAGTTACATGTTTCTTAGGATCTTGTAGCTCTATGTTGTATTATTGGTTTTAGTTCATAGTTTGGCCTCCTTTATGGTACTTGTTATTTGGGGTCTGATCCCACTAGTTTTGCTTGATCAGATCATGTAACGGTGCCCGAGGATCTTTGGTACATTTCCTAGGATGGTGACCACGCGGAGCACCAGACCGATTGAGTGGGTTTCTATCTTGTTCTCGCACTTATTGTACATACTATTTTGTGACTTTTAGCCCCGAGCACATGTTAGCTCATATTTTGGACTTGATACATCGCCTACTGGGTATAGCATGATTAGCATATTCTAGACTATAGCTAGAGTTGATCATGTATAACTTATACTATTGCTAGTTCTTCATTTTGTATTACTAGCTTCATGATCAGCTATGTATATATGGTTTGGGACGCTTTACTATTTTTCTTCAGATGATTATATTTATTTATATATTGTGGATTCTTGCTTGGGATTGAGACACTAGGATTGTTTGACTTAGGTTGACTAAAGGCTTATAGTATTAACCTCCCATGTCTATTCACAGACGTGACCGTATCTCGGGGTACTGGAGTACTCTTTTATACGTAGCTGGCTTTGTCGGTCTCCGCTCTCCAGTATTCTGATTCTGGTATTTGACAGATATTCTATCATTTTTCCTTCCTCTTGACATCAAAAATTGGTCTTGGTCTCCATCATTTCTGCCATTAGATGCCAACCTCAGCATTTCATTAGACAATAAGGTTCTCTTAGTCTTATCTAAGAAAATTGAGTCCTTCCCATATAGTAATTTCTGAATAAGATTCTTATAAGAATCGGGCAAAACAAATACAATAATATTAACACCAAACGATCATCATCTTCATGTATGTGAGCATCCTTCAAATAAGAAATAATTCGATTAAATTTTGAGATATGATCTCGAATTGATGTACCTTCATCCATCACTAGTATGCTGAGCGACTATAACATATATGAAGTCGGTTGGTAAGAGTCTTCATCTTGTAGAGGGATTCCAACATCTAGAGCCCAGCAACGGTGGTTTCATCCTTCACAGAGTATACTGCATCTTTTTTAAATACAGACCAATAGCGACACATGCTTTGAGATCTATGTCGTCCCAATCATGAAATCATGTCAGCGGGCTTCTTGAACTTTTTTCGTAAATTCTGATGAAGTTTTTGAGATATGAGAACGCCATTCATGGGGATTTTCCAAAAGCGAAAATTATTCTTCCTATTGAACTTCTCAATTTCGTATTTTCCAACCTTGCTTGATATCAATTTGTTGCGTCCATGAGCGAGAGTGATTCAGTTCTATTATGATGAAGAAAAGAAATTATAATAGTTCTTACAATACTTCTATCCTTGATCTAGAACTCTCTACCACAAAGATAAAGAAGAAGAAGAAGAAGAAGAAGAAGAAGAAGAAGAAAAACCTCTCTCTAAAACTATTATGCTGAACTTATTCAACATCTTTCATTTATCACAATTAATTTGTATTAAAAAAAGAATCATAGGCCCCTTTATATAATATGTTATGCATCCATGTATGGAAATTAAATCCAATGTAGGATTGAAATAAGTTTCTATGTTTATAACTTATTGACTGATAGAACCAGGACTTTGCTTCAATCCAATCCAATCCTATATGTGCTCCAAATGAAAAATAGTCATGGACAATTTTTGTCCGCCATTTTGCTTCAATATTTCAGCCTGCTTCTAACACGTGAACAATAAAAGCCCTTTTTTCAAATGTCAATTTTGTTCAACCCTGTTAAAATGTGCTAAAATCGCCATTTTTTGGCTAATCATGCCTTTCGACATAAAGGGATAAACTTTACATGTGACCCATGTACTTTTTAGCTGGATTCTTATAGTGAGAGGTGCAAGTTCTTCATTAACAGTTAGGGGCAGCTTGAACTTGAAAGAGAACTTCAGCGTTGTGGTGCAACTTGGGCTTATGAAGTTGGTAATCAAACCATGGCCTGCCCGATTATAGTTGAGGATCTGAATCTACTTCGTCAAATGCATGCTTGTAGCGATGAAACCTTGTGCTGTTTTTATCTAAGTTATTTTTTTTAATTTAAAAGTTGCTGAAAGGAGATTATACAGTAAACGTGTTTCTGCAGATGCTGTGTGAACAACATGGTTTCTTCCTGGTTCCTGAAGGGGGAGATGGAGGTTTGCAAAGACCAACTATGGGCTCGTTTTGCCATATGAGGTATTAACATATGTGCCCAGAATTTTGCTAACCTAGTATTGGACGTACGGAAGCGTTTTGCCAACTCACCTGAGATAACCAATTTCGTCTAACGAACATAAAACACAGATAAAGACATGTATATGGCGGTGACTACGTTATCTGGACAAATTCTAACATTTATAACTCAGATGAAATTACAAGATTGACAAAATTCAATATTGTTAAACCCTTTGTCCTAATAAGTTCAACCCCCTCACGCACTCTCAAGAAGAAAAATAGAAGATTACAATTGAAATCACTCACCAACCCCATAACAATTTTTCGGAGCGAAGACGATGACCCTTCGATCAGATCTCATTTTTCCTTTTGTTTTGGATGACGAAGTCCTAAGAGCAAATTCCGGACTTTCTCTTAGATTTTCTATAGGTGAGTACCCCGAATCTCAAACTTTTTTCTATATCCTTGTGTCTCCACCCTCAATCCATATATATAGGATAAGAAAATCCTATTCTAGGTTATAATATGATTTTATAAATAGAAAACTTCTATTATACCTAAAATAGCCACTACTATTCCAAATTGGGCTCCAAAAATAGGTCATAATGAGATTTTCTAAATAAGAAGCCGTAAAATAGAAATCTTATTATACCTAAATAACTACGTCTAATCCAGACTGGACTCCTACAATGTTCTCCTTTATTTTGATGAGAGGGTGTTGACCCGATGGTTCCTCAACTGGACTCCATGCATGTCGTCCAGCGACAGAGTTTCTACCCCCATGCCACCGATCTCCGATCCCCCGAGCTGCCTTGCATCTTCCTTCGTCTCCAGCTCCTCGACCGTAAATCGACACTAGCTACCATGCGTAGCACCTTCTTCAGCACTGGGATCCTCTCGACATCAATGACACGGCCAAGACCGAAGTCTCTGACGACCAGCCTCATAGTGAATCTTGGCTGCCTATCTCTTGTAATACCCTGTTTCGCTCAAGCGGACTGCCGTCTCAATCGGCAATCGTGCAGCTGTCCCGACCTGCTTTGCCTCGATCAAGAAGCAAAGGATATCCAGACTTGTCCCTAAAGGAATCCAGCTTGGACTTTCAGAGGCTCGCTCAGACGTATCGCTCTACCGAGGTGAATCATCGCTAAGGTGGGTGGCTACGGTGAACTTGTCTTTGCTTAGCCAGCACACATAAAATCTGGAATCATATATGCTAGTCGCTAGGTGAATCACCCCCTGCATGCTAATAAATCCAACGCACCTAGCTAAGGGAATAATCCCAACTTGTATTGCTTGCTAGAACATGGAAATGAAACACTACTTACATTCAGACCCTCGCATGCTAAGTCCCTTAACGGTTTCGACTCTCGGCTTACCTTCGGGTCCGAGCAACGTGCCTGCTTATGTTCCTTAGAAACGCATGCTTGTCTGCTTGAATGTGCATTGTTTTCATCCTTACTCCGGGAGACTACTCAGTAGTCGTTCCGTGTATGATTGACCCTGCAAGTATCCGGGACCGTCAGGTCATCTAAGGCAATCCCCGAACCAGGGGAATGCACTAAGCAAGAATAAATACTGAACGTAAATCTCACTTGAATGATAATCATGCTATGTGTGCATCTGAACGAGGATCGTGTTATGTACTGATGGAATCCCAGCTCGTGGAGCAATATGCCTCGTTCAGACTAAGTTAAGTTTCATGATTATCATGTCAAGCTATGGAATATGGATAGACCCTGACCTGCATTGTCGCGGACAGCTTGTGCACAAGATATGTTATGTTGAGTTCCGCGAACGGCTACACCGGGGCACCGGAGCCGATCCGATCCGGACGGAACGTATGTATAGTCGTATGTTACCCGGCAAGTGTTATGCGACGGGGCTCGCCACCCGCATTGTACGTCGCTTTGCCCTGAGACTATAACTGTCCTTTATGGCTATGCCAGCGACTTCTGTTCATATAGATAAGTCATCCTCGCTTAGCGGCTATCCGCGTGCGAGTTATTGCATAGCATCAATGAACTGAACACCTGAACGATCTGAACATAACGACCCTCATGTTTGCATATGCTATGCTTCCTGAATGTTTATACTTACCGTGCTTAAATTAATCATGTTTGCCTTGGACAGGGAAGGAGAAATGGTAAGTTGGTAAGTCTCGCCGTGTTTCCTCAAACATCGCACGGCGTACTGCCCGACACGTTAAGCTATTCAATATTTGCATGAACTGATCCTAAGGCAACTAGAAAGACAACTTAATAGTTGTGCACGGAACCTGTATTACGTGTTTGGATTTGTCGAGCGGGCGAGTAGCTTCCCCACCAGTGCATTCAATGTACTGATAATCCACCAGTTTGATATGCAGGGTGCGGGAGAACCTCGTGCGGTGCGGATGCCTCCTTCGTGCGTGCTAAGGCCAGGAGTTCCCTCTGAAGCCTTGCAACGGTGCGTCCGGGACTGAAGCACATATACAAGACATAAGTTGTGAACATCGCCTGACCATCGCCTGTACATTTATTCCACAGTTGTAGCCACTTGGCACGCTTTTACTGTTTCAGTGAGAGAGGCTTGAGCGACTTGTAATCTCGGCTATACGCCGCCTGTAATACATGTTTCATATCAATAAAGAGATTACTTTACTTGTTTCAATGCTTCCGCTATATTTGTCGACTCAGTAAACCTGTTACCGATCGCTATGCGTTCTTAAGCTCCGCTGCACTCGGACAATCTGTGCGACTCTGTGGCTTAGAACTCTTGCCGCCAGCCAATGAACCATGGCCTTGCACGGGCGTGGCTCACGCTCGTGCGGCATCACGCCCAGATGGGTTAAGCGATCGTTCCGCGGGAGCGCTGGCGAGGGTGATTCCCGCCTAGCGGGAACGGCCGATTGCCTGCGGGAGATCGGGGCGTGACATCTCTGACTTCCATCTTCCACCAAAGCGTACTACAGTTCCGATGAGCTTCTTCACCCTTGGTAGGCCCAACCAAGCGGAGAGTACGGTTCCCTTCAGAACTCGAACTCATGAACCGGCCCATCTTTGTGTCCGACACTGATGCTCCCCCGTATACGTGCATCCTCGAGCAGAACATCATGCACTATTCACGTCGTTAATGACCTACAACTCCCCTGAAACTGTACGAATGAAAATGCATCCACCTCTGATTGAGTTTGATGCACACCTTGATCTCCTCCCTGACTTTGAACTACTAAAATTGATGTCGCTCAGTGAAACTTTGGTAAATAACCTGTCACTAACAGATCTGTAGAACAACTCACACCAGGAGATCGATCAGCTGTCATGGGATCGACAGATTGACCCTTAATCTTTGACTCATCACCATTCATCGCATCTCGACAAACAGAATCCTCCGTAATCCTCAAAGTATCTCGAAGACCCACCTCAGCAAGTTTCTAACGATCATTAACTCCTGCCGAATAACCCTCGAGCCTCCATCCAGTATCTGTGGCATGCTTGTACGACTCAACCACTTGAGCTTGTACATGCCACAACATAAATTTTCTCGAGCCAGCTGTTGGAAACCTTTCGTAAGCATCCAATCTTTGTCCCCAAACGCGTTGCGACAACCATCATCCTCTGCCTCCCTACCGAAACCAAGTTGTAGCGCAAACTCAGTACATGTGGTCCATCCTTGAGAATGAGCTTCTCACCAAGCTCCGTTGTCAAGAGCACATCACTTATACCTAAAAAAATTGTCATTCCTTTGTTGTCTATTTTTACACGTCCAAACCTATCGTTGTGGTATGCCATAAAGATCCTCCTATATGCAGTAGTGTGAAACGACATTTTTGTGTCTATGACCCAATCGCCATCATGACACATGCCACAAGGTTTCTCTGCGTTGGTTGATGTGATAATGATATATCCCACAACCGTAAGATCCTCTTGATCGTCCTTACATTTGGCCTTCTCAGCTTTGAGCTTCATGCAGTTCCTCTTGATATGACTCCTTTGATCACAGTGATAGTAGTCCTCCTTGTGGTCCACAGTCGCAAGATCCTGAGAACTTTCTTCTGTCCTCGCTTGTGTCCTGAGTCTTTCCTTCCTGTAGGAAGCCACGAGAGCGGACTCCTACGATGAATTTACTTGCTTACGCCGGACCTCCTTGTTCAACAAGATGCTTTTGACTGCCTTCATCATGATAACCCTATCCAGTGCGGAGTTGCTCACTGACTCCACCAGTGTCTTCCAGCTTTCCGGTAGAGAACTCAAAAGCATCAGGGACTGAAGTTTATCCTCAAACACCATCTTCATCGTAGAATGCTGATTGATAATATCCTGAACCTCGTTTAGATGTTGTGCTACCGGTGCACCCTCCGTGTACTATGAGTTAACGAGTTGGTGAATCAAAAATATCTTGTTGTCAGTCATCTTCCTTTTGTACAATGAATGCAGCTTCTCCCATAATGCTTTTTTAAAACTCTCAATGGATACGTAGGGAACATCGAGTCATCCAGCCATTGGCGGATAAATCTAACAGCCTTCCGATCTAGTCGTTTCCAGTCATCAGCACCTTTGTCCATCGGCTTAGCGTTGTCATCCTCCAACTGACCATGCAAGTCCTTGTACTAGCGTAGATCCTCTATAATTGGCTTTCAAATCCCCCAGTTTTTTCCTGTGAGGGTGATCATACGAGTATTCATCTGCTCCGTAGACATAGTTATCAGAACCAAATCTGTAACTCTGATACCACTTGTTAGACGCGCAAAAACGTTTTGCCAACCAACCTGAGATAACCAACCCCGTCTAACGAACACCAAGCAAAAATAAAAATAAGTATATGACGGTGATTACGTTATCTGGACAAATTCTAACCTTTATAACTCAGATGAAATTATAAGATTGACAAAATTCAATATTGTTAAACCCTTTTCCCTAATAGATTAAATCCCCTCACCTTCTCTCAAGAAGAAAAATAGAAGATTATAATTGAATTCACTCACCAACCTGTACGAATTTTTTGAGCAAAGATGATGACTCCTCGATTAGATCTCCTTTTTCCTTCTATCTTGGATGACGAAGTCCTAAGAGCAAATCATAAACTTTCTCTTAGATTTTCGATGGATGAGTACCCCAAATCTCCAACTTTTGCTATATCCTTGTGTCTCCAACCTCAATCCATATATATAGGATAAGAAAATCCTATTCTAGGTTATAATATAATTTCATAAATAGGAAACTCCGATTATACCTAAAATAGCCAATATTATTCCAAATTAGGCTCCAAAAATAGGTCATAATAAGATTTTCTAAATAGGAAGCCATAAAATAAAAATCCTATTATACCTAAAATAACTACTTCTAATTCAGACAGGACTCCTACAATCTTTCCCTTCAGTTGGATGAGTGGGTGTTGACCCGATGGTTCCTCAACTCGAATCCATGCCTATCGTCCCACGACAGAGTTCCTGCCCCCATGCCACCGATCTCCGATCTTTCGAGCTGCTTTGCATCTTCCTTCGACTCCAGCTTCTCAACCGTAAATCGACACTAGCTGCCATATGTAGCACCTTCTTCATCACTAGGATCCCTCCGACATAAATAGCACGGCCAAGACCGAAGTCTTTGACGACCTGCCTCATAATAGTCTTGGCTGCCTGTCCCAGACTTCCATCTTTCACCATAGCGTACTACCATTCTGACGAGCTTCTTCATCCTTGGTTGGCCCAACCAAGCGGATGGTACAGTTCCCTTGAGACTTAGACTCATGATCTGGCCCACCTTTGTGTCTGATACTAAAGCTCCCCTGTACACGTTCACACTCGAGCAGAATATCATTCACTATGCACATTTTTGATGACCCACAACTACCCTGAAACTGTACGAATGAAGATTCATCCGCCTCTGATTGAGTTTGCTACACATCTTGATCTCCTCCCTGGCTTCGAACTGCTAAAATGAATGTCGCTTCGTGAAGCTTTGGTAAACAACCCGTCACCAAAGGATCCCTAGAACAACCCCCACCTGGAGATCGACCATCTGTCATGGGACCAACAGACTGACCCTTAACATTTGGCTCATCACTATTCGTCGCATCTCGATGAATCGAATCCTCCGTAATCCTCAAAGTATCTCGAAGACCCACCTCAGCAACTTTCCAACAATCCACTAACTACTGTCGAATACCCCTCGAGCCTCCATCCGGTGTTTGTGGCATACTTGTACGACTCAGCCGCTTGAGCTTGTACATGCCATAACATAAATTTTCGTGAGCCAGCTGTTGGAAAACTTTCGTAAGCATCCAATCTTTGTCCCCAAATGCATTGCGACAACCATCATCTGCCGTCTCTATACCGAAACTAAGTTATAGTGTAAACTCGAAATATTTCGTACATCCTTGAGAATGAGCTTATCACCAAGCTTCGTTGTCAAGTGCACAATATCGATACCTAAAATTGTTGTCATTCCCTTGTTGTCTCTCTTCACATGTCCAAACCTATCATCGTGGTATTCTATGAAGATCCTCCTATATGGAGTGGCGTGATATGACGCCCCCGTGTCCATGACCTAATCGCCATCATGACACATGCCACAAGGTTCCTCTGTGTCGGTTGATGTGATAATGAGATCTTCCATAGCCGTAAGATCCTCTGGATAGCCCTTGCTTTGGGCCATCTCAGCTTTGAGCTTCATAAAGTTTCTCTTGATATGAATCCTTTCACCATAGAGATAACAACCCTCTTTGTGGTCCACAGTCACAAGATTCCGAGAACTTTTCCCTGTCCTCGCTTATGACTTGAGCCTTTCCTTCCTGTAGGAAGCCACCAAAGCGGAATCCTATGACTATTTTACTTGCTCACGTCGGACCTCCTTGCTCAACAAGCTGCTTTTGACTACCTCCATCGTGACAACCCTCTCAAGTACGGAGTTGCTCACTGATACCACCAATGTCTTCCAGCTTTCCGATAGAGAACTTAAAAGTAGCAGGGCCTAAAGTTTATCCTTAATCACCATCTTCATCGTAGATAGCTGATTGATGATATCCTGAACCTCGTTTAGATGTTTTACCATCGGTGCACCCTCTATGTACTACGAGTTGACAAGTTGGCAAATCAAAAATATCTTCTTGCCAGCAGTCTTTCTTTCGTACAGTGAATGCAGTTTCTCCCACAATACTTTTGCAAAACTCTCAATGGACACATGGTGAAACACTGAGTCATCCAGCCATTGGCGGATGAATCTAACAGCCTTCCGATCGAGTCATTTCCAGTCATCAACACCTTTGTCGCTTGGCGTTGTCGTCCTCCAACTGACAATGCAAGTCCTTGTACCAGCGTAGATCTTACATCCATGGCTTTCAAATCTCTCAATTTTACCCTGTGAGGGTAATCATACGAGTATTCATCTGCTCTGTATACATAGTTGCCAGAACCAAATTTGTAGCTCTGATACCACTTGTTCGGCGCACAAAAATATTTTGCCAACCCACTTGAGAAAATCAGTCCCGTCTAACGAATACCAAGCATAAATAAAGACAAATATATGACGGTGACTATGTCTCATGGACAAAATTTAACCTTTATAACTCAGATAAAATTATAAGATTGACCAAAAATAATGTTGAACCCTTTGTCCTATTAGGTTCAACCCTCTCACCACTCTCAAGAAGAAAAATATAATATTACAATTAAAATCACTCACCAACCCCGTAATATTTTTTTCTTGAGCGAAGGTAACGACTTCTTGATCAGATCTCATTATTCCTTCTGTCTTGGATGACGAAGTCCGAAAGCAAAGCACAAACTTTCTTTTATATTTTCTGTGGACGAGTAACCCGAAACTCCATCTTGTGCTATATCCTTGTTTCTTCACACTCAAGCCATATATATATCATGGAAAAATCATGTTCTAGGTTATAATAGGATTTCCTAAAGAGGAAACTCCTATTATGTCACTACCACATCCTAAAAATAGGGGTATTTTTTTGTCATTTTATATATATTAGGTATTGTGTGTATTTATTTTAAATAACTGCATGATATGTATATATATATATATATATATATATATATATATATATATATATATATATATATATATATATATATATATATATATATATATATTATATATTGTGTTCATTAATGAATGAGTTAGTAGACTAGACCTAGATGCCCACTAGATGGAGCCCTGACCGAAATATAGTGTGATTGATTTAATTTGTAATTTTTTGGATTTATTATTTAAGGTTATAATTAATTATTATGATTTTATTTAACTGTTGCGCCTTGCCGTTGCTTCGATATTTGGAGCGCTATCTTTGCCATTGTCTTCCAACCAATTTTACAACCTTGTCCTAGACATGCTTGTCTTCTTTTCTGACCTTTGTGTAACTTATAATTTTATTCTCTTGTGCTTCATTTTAGCCGCACAATATTCGTCGCGGACATTTATTTTAATTCTAAATAAAATCCAATTTTGTATCCTCGTGTGTTCCAATCGAAATTGGAGACACAACCTTGACCCATTTTGAGCAACCCAAATTAGGATAATATTCTATTCTGAGTCTTCTTCATTCATGACACTTGTGTCCCACTTAAATTCAGTCCCTTATACTTCTAATTAATTTTAGAATACCACTTACATTTATTCTTTAATTAAATTGGGGATACCAACTTTGACTAATCCTATTTAACCCAATTTAATCCAAATACCCCATTAATTAAGCCCATGCAAAATACACATTCCCCCCTCACCCTACAAAATACCAAATAGCAAATCGCCAACCAATTTTTTATTATTTCATGTGTCTGTGCAAATATCCAAATTTAAGGGGCTTATTTGCAAATGTTGCACTAGGTGTCATCACCCGATTGGTTCAAGCCAAATGGAGAAGCCCTCCATTCTCTGACTAGTCAACCCAACCCCTCTCCCTTTATGAAAAATCCACCATGTAAAATCCAAGCCATCCATTATTTAAACCCTCATCCTCACCACACACACACCATCACACATCCCTATTTAATGTCTCCTCACACTCTTCCCAAGAGCAGGCCCTTATCCCCAAACCTAGAAAACCAAACCCCTCTCTCTCTCCTCCCTCCTCACGAAAACCCACAGCAACCCTCTTATTTTCTTCTTCTTCTTCATCACTCCACTTCTCCTTCTTCTTTAAAAACCAAACTGAACCCGATCCCGGCCAACTGCTCCGGCCAACCCCGGCCACTCCCTTTTTCCCACGGCCCTCGAGCTCCTCTACCTCGGCGAGCCCGCACAGCCAGCACCTCCATCCGCGACTGCTACCACCGCCCACACGAGATCCACCCTCTACCACACGGCCGAACCTCCCCCTCAGCCGACAACCCCTCGACCTCCCGCTGCAACCACCCGCATCACCACCATTACCTCCTTCCAGTCTCCAGTCGACCCTCCCTCCAGCCTCACTGTCGACCACCACCCTTATCACCTCCACCACCGCTCTACACCAGCACCACCGTGACTACACCACCAACCTCCAACCGAGTTCTCCCCTACCATGTTCTCTATCACCTCACCACCATCACTCCAATCCACCTGTACACCACCCCGTACCACCAGCACCACCATCCCGTACCACCAGCACCACCACCCTACACCAACAACACGACCTCCCCCACACTACCAGCACCACTCTTCACCATCGTCGTCATCATCATCGTCACCTTCGTCGTCGCCATCGTCGTTATCTTCGTCATCATCATCGTCACCTTCATCGTCGCCATCGTCGTCATCTTTGTCATCATCATCATCACCTTCGTCGTCTTCGTCATCAACATCGTGGACACCGTCGTCATCCCGATCTCGTGCACGTACACAGGTTCGCGTTCTTCCCCTTGCGTACACGTATGCGTATACGTACGCGTATACGTACTTTGATGGGTGTATGTATATATGGTATGTAGATACTAATTATTAATATATGTTTAGTATATACGTATTTGATATATATATATATATATATATATATATATATATATATATATATATATGTAGCATATGTATTCAATAGTATATGTTAGTATGTATGTATTGGTATATATATATACATATATACATGTATATAGTATATGTATTCAATTGGTACATATATATATATATATATATATATATATATATATATATATATATATATATATATATATATATATATATATGGAATATGTATATTATTCACTTGGTATATGTACCATATATATATATATATATATATATATATATATATATATATATATATATATATATATATATATATATATATATATATATATATATGGTATATGTATATTATTCACTTTGTATATGTATATATATATTCAGTATATGTATTCTTTGGTATGCATATAATTATTCGTTGTTATATATATACAAATATATGGTATGTATATATATATTAAGTAATTAAATATATTGTTAATTATGACTGCAATATTTACATGCTGTATGACCCCTAGGTATAGCTGCGGATATCCCGTAGTTGCACATGACCTTGTAACCCTGAGTATTAATGATCAGACTGCCTTATGAACATTGACGTACTGGCAAGACCGTATCATTGACTGTCTGTTATGCACAACAACTACAGACGTGACAACCCTAGCGTAGTCCCTGAGTTCATTATGTTTTGTGTATGTTAGTGTAATGTCTGATGTAATATTATATTATATGATATGATATGTCTATAGGACTGTTGGATTGTTCTGTGAGACTTCAGGAGCAGGACATTGGTATTGCCTGCATCAGGACCCCAGGCGAGTACATTCTCTGACAGTTTCCATTTTGTTGATTATCTCTATAATTCTAGTTATATAGCGTACATGACTCTGACACTGTTGTTTACACAAGTTGGCATCATCGAGACCTGTCACGAGGAGTCGTGATTTGGAATCCATCGTGCTAGCCGGGGAAAACGGGGAAATATTAGTAGCTTATGTGATCATATCCAAACTCTACATGAATCATAGCTCACCCATACCTCACGTCGGTACAACCTTACCATTATATGCCTCATAGCCTGTTGTGTATGATTAGCCTGACTATTACTTGCATCATAGCTATCTGGACGGTTAGCCTTACCTTACATGAATCATAGCTAGTCATACATAACGAGCCTGATCAGTCCCAAGTCGATCACATGATATGTTGATGTTTCACACCCTTAGTTAGATGTTCTTGACATGTATCTCTAGTATATTGATCTACCATCTCTACATGTTCTAGTTATTGTTCTTGTACACACTTATATTCTAGTTTATTGTTATAGCATGCACTTGTATTTCTATTCATTGCTAGATGTACATTGATAATGATATGCTCCAGTACTTTATTATTCTAGTATTCCTTTATCTCTAGTATTTCTCATTGCTAGTACATATATCCATCTTGTATTTCTTTACAGTGTATTATAGTTTTTTTCAATATACTTGGAACTACTGTTAGTGCTTGTACTTCGTTCCAATCCTGACTGGATATTTTTTCCAGACTGTGACATAGAGGACTTGTTTCCAGCATACTTAGGGATTGGATGTTAGTGATTGCTGGTTAGACTATTTATTGTTGTTTAGAATTGTCTTGTATTTTATTTGTTTTCTTCGATATCTCATCGTGCTTTATTTTATGTGATTGAGTATTCCATATCATATTGTGATATCCGTGTCTCCTTATGGAGTTGGATATTCGTGAGAGATTGACTTAGCTAGTATTGTGACCTAAACAACGTTCTACCGTCGATGCTGCGGCGTAGGCTGGACGTACCCATTCACTCGTGCCCCTATACCGGGTGCGGGTCATGACACGTTTTTAGTGGTGGCCCATGCAGGTCAGACTTCGCAAGTTGTGCGATGTCTTGGTAGTGCGATGTCTTAGTTGTACTATTGTGTGCCTATGATAGGATATAGGACATAGGATACTAGGATGAGAGAGGATACTCAATCATAAATTCTTGAGAGATTCCTGGGATGACCCTTGAGAATCTTATTATAATTTTCAATTTAAATCTTTTTTCCTTGTTTTCGTCCGTTCTCACTCGTTGTTATTGAATTTGATTCTTGTTGATCAGTTGTAAAATTAATTCTTGGTGTCGTCGTTAAGTTTGATTTCATATCGAGATGAATTTTATGGACTAGAATTTACGGTATCATCTGATGACATATATTGATGAGGACAGTGAGAAAGGTAAAACGTCTACTTTGGTTATGGAGTCTAGAGTTTATCGCAGCCATATTAGCTGTTATGGCAAAAACGTAGGAACCTGACCTTAGATGTACATATATTAATTATGAATTTAGAGTTTCTCGCAGCCATACCGATTGACGTGGCGAGGATTCTAGATGACGTAATTATAGAGTTGCATAACTTAGTTATGGAACATATATTTTATCGCAGCTATGCTTACTGGCGTGGCAGGGATTCTGAGTGTCATAATTTTGGACAGACGTATATGATTATCAGGTTGTATCTTAAATTGGTTCTTAAAGTATCATCTCAATAATTATCTACTTCTGTTATTACAGGACTTTGTTCCATCATATCCTTTGCTAGCAGTAGAAATACCTTCAGTCCTTAATCCAGTTCCTTTTTGAGCTTTTCTTCTTTGAGGATTCCTTGTTAGTATGATAATTAGTGACTTACAATTATATTTGTGTCTTGTATTAGTGTTGACTGAGTGTGACTTGTGAGTTTGTAAGTATTTCTTGGTTGAACATGTGAGCAGTAAGCATTAATCTAGAGTTACCTATAACATAGTACCTTGTAGCAATAGTTCTATGATAGGTATTATTATAGTTAGTATTGGTACTATAAGTAGAAGGAGAGTAAGAGTATCAGTAATGCTTCCAAGAGTAAGTATCAGAATCAGCTTGTCAGTCCTGGATAGTCATAATTTAAGTAATTGGATGATCTATGTAAACAATTAAGTATCGAGGAAATTGTATTAAAAATTAATGGAGCATGATGTTCAATTTAATGATTGATTACTTGGGTGTGTCAAGAGTAAAGAAATGTATATGCATAAAGGGTATTAATGAATGAGCCATGGGTTGAAAAATATCAAGATTGGTAATAAAAGTTATGAAGTGTATTATAGATTAGTGTAACAGTCTGTAAAAGATTTAAGAGAAGATACGTATATATAAATCGAGATATGGAACCATATGACGCCCTTGAGAGTGAAGTGAAACAGGTGTATTATAAAAGGTGCAAGTGATCATGAGTTCTAGTAAGTCTGATGAGGTAATCTAATAATGAAGTTAGTGTTACCATGCCAAGAGTACTAATGTTTCTATATCAAGGATTAGTCGAGAATGATGCTAATAACATTAAGTACTTCGCGTGATGGTAATTAGATTGGTGTACCAATTAATATAGATATAAAATCATTAGAGAAAATACTTGTGATGATAACTTTAATCATTTGGAAGTAATAGTGCAAGTAATTCGGGCAGTGCAAAATTTTAGTACACAGTTGAGGGTTGTAGATAATTGGTGTATTTGTGTGTACCTTGAGTATTAGAGATTGTAAGTATTTATATGTATACTTAGATAGATGTGGATTTAAATTTATAATTTGAAGAGTGGAAATGAATTGCAACTTTTAAGAATTTTAAGGAGTTGAGATTTTATGTTATTAAATTTTTGAGGATTCAAATTCAATTCAATAAACATAGTCAAAGCTATAAAGATTTTTGGAAGTGATTAAAATTTTATTTCAATATTTGAGTATTTGACTTTTGAGGAAAGTATATACATTTTATTTTAAATTGTTCAAGAAGTTAAATTTTAAGGATTTATTTTGAGGATAAAATTTTATGGTGGGTAAGAAATGTATACATGTATGTGAGTGGATGAAGTGCATATGTAAGGATCTGTTGGCTTGAGCATGCTTGAGATGGCACTGCAAGCTAACTTGGGTGTCTATCTAGAGTTGTACTAGAATGAGTAGTACTTAGTATGGTGTGTTGCACTTGGTGTGCACTTGAGTGATAAGAACAACTAGTATAAACAATTGCAGTAGGTAAGAGAGTTAGCAGTGGGTGTGCTTGTAGTAGAAACTGTGGTACCTAAAGAGATAGAGGTATCAAACTTTGGATGCATCATTTGACCTATGATTGTGTTAGAGGTCCTTGGTATCAGATTTTGGTATTAATCGACAGGTGTGTGCAATATTGATGTATACATGGATATCTTGTGGACTGGTGATTAGTTGATGTGGGTATCAGTGTGTAAGGATAGAAATTAGTGAGTGAATATGCCAGAGTAAAGTGTATGTTAGAGATAGAAGATACTGCAGGTGATGTGTTAGCAGGTTATGTCCTTTTCTTTTCTTTTGTTCCTTTCTATTTGATTGATTGATTCATTAGTACCGTAGCTTGCATCCGTAATTTTCTTGTGAGAAAGTAGTTAGTAGTACACCCTGATAGAGACTGCAATACCATGATACAATAGACTATGTCCATGCATATTTTCCCTAGATTGTATGTTGTATGACTGTAGGAAAAATTTTCTTTGACTTTGACTGTTGGGAGTTGACCGCAGTGAAAGAGTTAATGAAGAGGTTATGACTTGACAAAGAGAGACAAGTTGTCTTAAATTTCGAGGATAAACATTAATTTAAATGAAGAGTTGATAACTCAATATGGCAGAATTGACGATTCGTTAAAACATTGATTTCTATGAAGATTAAGATATGATTGAAATTATCATTAAAATTCGAGAAAATTAAGGAGATTATCATTATATTTATTTGATTGCAAGATATAAAATTAAAAATTTATATTATGAATGTTGCATTTGAAGATTTCATAAGTATCGCATTTTTTGAGTATGATGTAGAAAAAGAATCGAGGAGTAAGATCATTAATGGATTAGTGTTTGAATTCAATTTTTGGGATGAGGATTTAGATTTTATAAATATGCATTGATTGGATTTAAATTAGAGGAGTATGATGATTAATGGATTACAGTTTGAATTCAAATTTTTGGGAAGAGATTTAAATTTTATATATATGCTTTGAGTGGATTTAAAATTTGAGTATTGGATGTTAAATTCTTGTATTTAGTTACTAGCTTAAAACTTTGGAGGAGATTATGATAAGAATGGAAATTGATTTTTAAATTTGAAGATTTTCAAGAATATAATATTTTGAAGATTTGTGTAATAACAATATGGATTTACTTCATGATTATTTTGTGAGGAATAAATTTTGAGGGTAAAATAAATAAATAAATACGACTATGAGGATCTTAAATTTTGAGGACGAAATTCTTTTATGGAGGGTAGACTTGTCACTACCACATCCTAAAAATAGGGATATTTTTTTGTCATTTTATATATATTAGGTATTGTGTGTATTTATTTTAAATAATTGCATGATATGTGTATATATATATGTATTATATATAGTGTTCATTAATGCATGAGTTAGTAGACTAGACCTAGATGACCACTAGATGGAGCCCTGACCGAAATATAGTATGATGGATTTAATTTATAATTTTTGTAATTTATTATTTAAGGTTACAATTAATTATTGTGATTTTATTTAACTGTTGCGCCTTGTCGTTGGTTCGATATTTGGAGCGCTACCCTTGCCATTGTCTTCCAACCAATTTTATAACCTTTTCCTAGACATGCCTGTCTTCTTTTCTGACCTTTGTGTAACTTATAATTATGTTTTCTTGTGCTTCATTTTAGATGCACAATATTCGTCGCAGACGTTTATTTTAATTCTAAATAAAATCCAACTTTGTATCATTGTGCGTTCCAATCGAAAATGGAAACACAACCTCGACCCATTTTGAGCAACCCAAATTAGGGTAATATTCTATTCTGAGTCTTCTTCATTCATGACACTTGTGTCCAACTTATTTTCAGTCCTTTGTACTTCTAATTAATTATAGAATACCACTTATATTTGTTCTTTAATTAAATTGGGGATACCAACTTTGCCTAATCCCATTTAACCCCAATTTAATCCAAATATCCCATTAATTAAGCCCATGCAAAACACACATCCCCCCTCACCCTACAAAATACCAAACACCAATCGTCCACTAATTTTTTATTATTTCATGTGTCTGTGCAAATACCCAAATTTAAGGGGCTTATTTGCAAATATTGCACTAGGTGCCATCACCCCATTGGTTCAAGCCAAATGGAGAAGCCCTCCATTCTTTGACTAGTCAACCAAACCCCTCTCCCTTTATGAAAAATCCTCCATGTAAAATCCTAGCCATCTATTGTTTAAACCCTAATCCTCACCACACACTCACCATCACACATCCCTATTTAATGTCTCCTCACACTCTTCCCAAGAGCATGCCCTAATCCCCAAACCTAGAAAACCAAAGCCCCTCTCTCTCTCCTTCCTCCTCACTAAAACCCACATCAACCCTCTCATTTTCTTCTTCTTCTTCTCTTCTTCTTCTTCTTCTTCTTCTTCTTTTTCACTCCACTTCTCCTTCTTCTTTAAAAACCAAACTGAACCCGATCCCGGCCAACTGCTCCGGCCAACCTCGGCCACTCCCTCTTCCCCACGACCCTCGAGCTCCTATACTCTGGCGAGCCCGCACCGCCAGCACCTCCATCCGTGGCTGCTACCATCGCCCACACGAGATCCACCCTCTGCCACATGGCCGAGCTTCCCCCTCAGTCGACAATCCCTCAACCTCCCACTGCAACCACCCGCATCACCACCATCACCTCCCTCCAGTCTCCAGTCGACCCTCCCTGCAGCCTCACCGTCAACCACCACCCTTATTACCTCCACCACCGCTCTACACCATCACCAGCACCACCGTGAATACACCACCAACCTCCAGCCGAGTTCTCCCCCGCCACGTTCTCCATCACCTCACCACCATCACTCCCATCCACCTCTCCACCACCCTGTACCACCAGCACCACCACCCCGTACCACCAGCACTACCACCCTACACCACCAATACGATCTCCCCCACACCACCTGTACTACTCTTCACCATCGTCGTCATCATCATCGTCACCTTCTTCATCGCCATCATCGTCATCTTCGTCATCATCATCTTCACCTTCATCGTCGCCATCTTCGTCATCATCATCGTCACCTTCGTCATCATCATCGTCATCAACATTGTGGACACCGTCGTCATCGTCGATCTCGTGCAC
The DNA here is from genome assembly GCA_036927795.1 of Iris macrosiphon. Classification (NCBI taxonomy): domain Eukaryota; kingdom Viridiplantae; phylum Streptophyta; class Magnoliopsida; order Asparagales; family Iridaceae; genus Iris; species Iris macrosiphon. The sequence continues at coordinate 257,547,293 of JAYESA010000004.1, forward strand.
GTACACAGGTTCGCGTTCTTCCCCTTGTGTACACTTACGCATATACATACTTTGATGGGTGTATGTATATATGGTATATAGATACTACTTATTAATATATGTTTAGTATATACATATTTGATATATATATATATATATATATATATATATATATATATATATATATATATATATGTGTAGCATATGTATTCAATAGTATATGTTAGTATGTATGTATTGGTATATATATATACATGTATATAGTATATATATTCAATTGGTACATATATATATATATATATATATATATATATATATATTTAGTATATGTATTCTTTGGTATAAATATAATTATTGGTTGTTATATATATATACAAATATATGGTATGTATATATATATTAAGTAATTAAATATATTGTTAATTATGACTGCAATATGTACATGTTGTATGACCCCTAGGTATAGCTGTGGATATCCCGTAGTTGCACATGACCTTGTAACCCTGAGTATTAGTGATCAGACTGCCTTATGAATATTGACGTACTGGCAAGACCGTATCATTGACTGTCTGTTATGCACAGCAACTACAGACGTGACATCCCTAGCACAGCCTCTGAGTTCATTGTGTTTTGTATGTGTTAGTATAATGTCTGATGCAATATTGTATTATATGATATGTCTATACAACTGTTGGATTGTTCTGTGAGACTTCAGGAGCAAGACATTGGTATTGCCTGCACCAGGACCCCATGCGAGTACATTCTCTGACAGTTTCCATTTTGTTGATTATCTCTATAATTCTTGTTGTATAGCGTACATGACTCTGACATAGTTGTTTACACGAGTTGGCATCTCGAGACCTGTCACGAGGAGTCGTGATTTGGAATCAATTGTGCTAGCTGGGAAAAACGAGGAAATGTTAGTAGCTTATGTGATCATACCCAAACTCTACATGAATCATAGCTTACCCACACCTCACGTCGGTGCAGCCTTACCATTACATGCCTCATAGCTTGTTGTGTATGATTAGCCTGACTATTACTTGCATTATAGATATCCGGACGGTTAGCCTTACCTTACATGAATCATAGCTAGTTATACATAGCGAGCCTGATCAGTCCCAAGCGATCACATGATATGTTGATGTTTCACACACTTAGTTAGATGTTCTTGATATGTATCTCTAGTATATTGATACCATCTTTACATGTTCTAGTTATTGTTGTTGTACACACTTATATTCTAGTTCATTGTTCTAGCACGCACTTGTATTTCTATTCATTGCTAGATGTACATTGATGATGATATGCTCCAGTACTTCATTATTCTAGTATTCCTTTATCTCTAGTATTTCTCATTGCCAGTACATATATCCATTTTGTATTTCTTTACACTGTATTATTGTTTTTGTCAATATACTTGGAACTGCTATTAGTGCTTGTACTTCGTTCTAATCCTGACTGGATATTTTTTCAGACTGTGACATAGAGGACTTGTTTCCAGTATACTTGGAGATTGAATGTTATTGATTACAGGTTAGACTATTTATTGTTGTTTAGACTTGTCTTGTATTTTATTTGTTTTCTTCGATATCTCAACGTGCTTTAGCTTATGTGACTGAGTATTCCATATCATATTATGATATATGTGTCTTCTTATGGAGTTGGATATTCGTGAGAGATTGACTTAGCTAGTATTGTGACTTAGACAGCGTTCTACCGCCGATGCTGCGGCGTAGGCTGGACGTACCCACGTACTCGTGCCCCTATACCGGGTGCGGGTCATGACATATTATACCTTAGATAGCTACTCATATTCCAAATTGGACTCCAACAATAGACCATAATAAGATTTTCTAAATAAAAAGTCCTAAAAAAGAAATTATATTATACCTAAAACAACTACTTCTAATCCAGACTGGACTCCTACACCTAGAGCCATATTTGGTCTTAAACTCTTAAATAATTGCATAATCTACACCATATTTTTAACCTGCATACCTATAGTATTTATAACTGAGCCACCTCTTGTTTAGTTGTTCGCTGGCCAGAACCATCATTTAGGAGCAGTACAACTCCCTAAGATATTGATAAAAATGTGTTAAGACTCGTCCCGAATAATTGGGCATGGGCCGTGGCTACATCCAGCCTACGCCACAACATCGACAGTAGAACGCTGTCTAGGTATACTATACTAATGATTCACAATATATAGTGTCATCTCTATTTAATATGAATACTCAATCATAATAATATAAAGGAAGAGTGAATAAGAAGATAATCCAAATAACACTCTAAGAAATAAAACTAGACATGATCTTGAAAAAGAAACACTAGCCTAGATCTCTACAATATCACCTCAAGTCCACGGTGTAAGAGCAGTCATGTCCAGGGATACAGAGCACAACAATCACTGAAAAATATTATCCAGTCTAGAATGGAGCGAAGCACACCTCTAACAACAGTTCCAAATAAATGATAAAGACTATGTGATAGTAAATAGAGAGAATATACAGGATAAATAGAGCATAAAAAATATACAGAATATGGAAATGTTGTAAATAGTACAAACACTACAAGAATAAATCAAATTAGCGACTTTTGGAAACGTCGCTAAATGGCCTAAAAACGTTGCTAAAAAAGTTAGTGACATAATTAGCGACGGTTTAATGACTTGCTTTAAATCTAGTCGTTGAAAGAAAAAATGTCGCAAAATGTCGCTATAATGACATTTTCTAGCGACGTATTTGCATCGCTAATATTTTTCATATTAGCAACGTTTAGTGACTCACCGTCACTAAATAAGCGATGTATTTTGTGTTGCTAAACGTCACTAAAAAATTTTGTTTAGCGACGTTTTGCAACACATTTAGCACGTTTTATTGATCGGGCAAATATTGTCATGTCAGCAATTTAGCGACATTCAATGATATTTAGCGACCTATTCAGTAACGTATTTAGCGACTTATTTAGCGACGTATTTAGCGACGTATATAAACGTCGCTAAACATCGCTAAACGACGCTAAACGTGGCTAAATTTTCAGTGAAAAAATAAAAAAAGTAATGTAAAATAGTTTCCAAACCAATATTCCTATAGTTTATAAATTCCCAATTTATATAAATAGACCCGGAGCAACCCTTCGTTGAATTCCCTGGGTTTGCCGACCCCTTCGGTGGAACACTCAATCCCGATAAATTAACATACATTTAATATGAATAAAATAAATACACAGACTTATAATAGTTCATAAAAACAGACAGACCCGGAGAAACCCTCCGTTGAATTTTCTGGATACGAAATATTACAAAAGTATATGAAATATCACAGTCACATAATAAACACAAAATAAAAGTATCACAACACACAAAAAGCACAATATAAAAGTATCATATTCACACAATAAGCACAATAAAAGTATCACAGTTACACCATAAGTCTTATCCAATTTCTCAATCTCTCAAAGAAATTCAATATGCTGGGACAGAACCCAGTCCCTCAGATACTTCGCATAAGCAGCGTCTAGGTGATCAATCTCCGCTATAGGTTCTAGGTGACTGGAACACCCCCTCTGAGCTGGTGCATGCCTAACAGTAGGAGGTACCACTTCCTCCTTAATAGTAGGAGGTACCACTCTCAAGCGACGTGCACGTGCTCGGGTCATGGGTGCCATCTGGTAAGATAGATAAAAATAAAGAATATAATTGATAACAGATATAAATATATGTATCCATATAGTTAAAATAGATGTTACATACCACATTAAAAATATAGTACATGTATCGGTATCGGCCATATCGGGTCGGTATCGACCATATTGGGTCGGTATCAGCCGATACTAGTTTCAAACTCGTCCTCTTTTCCAAGCTTTGGTGCCACACTTGATAGAGTTGAACGAGGATGGTGTGTTATATATATATATATATATATATATATATATATATTCAAACAACAACAATAAAATATGCATTGTAGTTTTCTAGAGGTCTCATAATAATCTTTATTTTTGTAATTGATGTGACAAATATTGTGGCAGCATACAAGTTTCCAATGTCTAATATTAATTTTATAACAAGTTTTCCAACTAATTCCTTAATTTGGGAAATACTAAATATTTTATAATAAACTATCTGAATACAAAATTGCAAATACTTATAATAAAAAAAACTTTAATATCTAAAGAGATACTAGGTCGCATCTTATATAAAATTCCAAGCGGACACATGCATACTTAAAATATAATCTAGTCAAATTAAAATCCAAATCTAATCTATTTTAAAAATTTCTAATTACACGCACAAAAAATATATAGATAAAATTGATCTATAAAAAACTGCATTGAATTTTGCAAAGGCCACGAAAATTTGGTCTACAAAAAATATATAGATAAAATTGGGCCAAAAATTTCCAAGCGTCACTTTTCTAGTCAATTCGACAAAGAAAATTGAATGAAAAGGCAAATTAACAAGGGTGTAAAAAAGCATAGTAAGGTTGTAAAAGCATGTAAAAAAAGAAAACTTATATATCGCAGGTAAACCAATCAACAAGAGTAACTAGTATTTCATTCAATTTCAAAACTACTAAAAATAACACATGGAAATACTTAAAATTATGCCTATATGTATAAAAAAATCTTTCTAAAATTCTAAGAATTTATTAATAATTATTTTCTTTCCGATACCAAAAATTCGATATTCCGATAACGCCAACCCCGATACTCATAGTAAGGGTCCGATACCGATTCTGATATCGATACTGCAAACCCAACTTAATTTATGATCTAATGGACATTGGCAGCGACTATTGCATATGATATCTAATACTGCAATTTTTAGCATCAAACTATAATACCTTCTGGAAGATAAAAATCTATTATATAAGAATACAAGATTTCCAGTATAACAAACAACATTGTTCTTCCAATAAAAGTGCCTTATAAGAATATTAGCCCGCGACATGACATGAACGAAATCATAAACTTTATACAGTGGACAACTGACCATGCGATAACCTGAAACAAATTGTTTGTTTACTAACTGTCCTTACAAAACACTCAAAAGTCTAATTTCTCTCAAAGTTTCATAAGACTATCCCTAGAAAAATTTCAAAATCCAACACTCAAAATTACAACAATGTCCTGCATATGTCCATATGTCCCGATTGTGTCCAGTATATGTGTGTGTGTCCTAGTTGTGTCCATGTCACTACCCCATTTCCAGAGCCGGGTATTTTTATTTTATTTTATTTTAATTTGGTTAATTGTGTATTATTTATATTTAATTATATTTATATTTAATTAGTGATTGTATTATTTTTTTTATTGATTGTTTTAGGGTTTTGGCTAGCCTGGACCCATGTCAGATCCTAGTGGACCCATGTCTGACCCAACCCACACCCTTGTGAGACTTATTTTTGAGTTTAGAATAATTATTATATTTTTAGTGGGTTAGTTGGAGAGATTTGGAGTTAGTTTGAGTGCTTTTGGAACCCGAAACCCAAACCCAAGTGAGAGGAGGGCATTTTGGGCATTTGGAGACTTTGGCAACCCTTTATACACTACATGACCGGACTATTCCCAGTCCCTACCCGTGCACACAGCAGCCCACCCCCCCATTTTCTACTTCTTCTTCACTTCTTCTTCTTCTTCTCCACTACTTCTTTCTTCTTCCTTTCTACTTCCCACTTCAAGTAAGTGCCCTATTTCTCTTCTTTCTTCTTCTATTCTCCATGGTTGTGAACCCTAAACCTTCATTCTTCCCCAACCTAGGTGGGTAGAGCTTAGATTTGGTGTGGAGGCTAGATTTGAAAGCTTGGTAGCTAGTTGTGGTGGATTTGGAGCTTTTTGGAGACTTTGGCTTGGGATTCCAACTCCCAAGAGGTAAAACCTGATTTCCTCCCTTCTAATTGCTCTTATATAGTATAATTAATAGTTTAGAACCTTCCTAAACCTTAGGGCTACCCATGGAAGGAAGTTGGAACTAGTTTGGTTGTGTTTGGAGACTTTAACATTAGGTTTTGTGTCAATTTCGGGTGAAATCCAAAATTGGCCCAATTTTGGGTGATGCCCTAGGTTAGACGGACCTAGGTAGACATTGTTGGGTGTCTTGAGGGTTAGTGCGTGTCTCCGTTCGGACACGTGAAGTCGTGTCGCGGAGAAACGGACATTTCGGGCATTTTTGGGGTTTTCGTCGTCACCGGTTCTAAGTACGTGCGCATTTTTGCCACGGGCCTAGAATCAACGGGATAGCATTTTTTCTAGGATCTAGACATTGTTTAGAACCCGTGAGTAAATTTTGGGCCGATTCTGAGTTGGTTTGGTGTGCGTTTCAGGAGGTTTTCAGAACGGCCATTTCGGCGTGGTTTCTTAGTTTCGGGCTTGTACGCGTGTTGGGTTAGCTTCGGGGAGTGTGTGCTAGAGTTCTTGGGTTATATTTTGTATATATATGTGTGTTTGGGCGTGTAGCGGGGGTCGTTGGACGTGAGTTGGGTGTGCTGTTTGTGAGTTGTGTTATGTTTTGTGTTTGTGTGTATGTGTGTCTCTCTATATATATATTTATAGATATGTGTTGTATGTATATATATATATGTGTGTATATACATATATTTGTGTAGGGGTTTGTTTATTAGTGTGGGTGCTTGTGTGTATATATATATATATATATATATATATATATATATATATATATATATATATATATATATATATATGTATATATATGAGTGTTTGTGCGTGTGTTTCTATATATATGTATGTGTGTATGTGTATATATATATGTATATTTGTGTGTGTGTTTGTGTGTTTATGAGCGTATGTGAGAGTGTGCGTTAGTGTGTGTGAGAGTGTGTCTGTGAGGGGTGTGTGAGAGTGAGTGTGTGTTAGTGAGTGTTTGTGTGAGAGTGTGTGTGTGTGTGTATTTATATATAGTAGTGTAGATACATATATATGTATATGTATGTTGGTGTGTGTATATATGTATATATATGTGTGTGTGATTGTGTGTGCATTTGTGTGTGTGTGGCCGCGGCAGCGAAGCGCACAGCCGCAGCAGCAGCCAGCAGAGCGAGGCAGCACCACGGCAGCAGCTCGCTCGAGCGGCAGCACGCCGTGGCAGCAGCAGCAGCAGCTGCAGGCGCAGCACGCCGCTGGCAGCAGCTGCAGGCGCAGCACGCCACGGCAGCGCGCCGCGGCAGCAGCAGCGCGAGCGCGTTTCAGTCGTGCATGCGCGCGAGCTTGTTTATCCCTCCCCCTTTTTTTTCATATGTGTATGAGTGTATATATATAAAGATATATGTATATATATAGATAGATACATAGGTGGAGATATATGTATATATATGTGTGTGAGATGGTGATGGATATATATATATATATATATATATATATGTGTATGTGTATGTATGGATATATATATATAAATACGTAGGTATGTATGCATATGTGTTAGATATATATTTTTGATTAGTTATATAGCTAGGTGTATATATTTATATAGATAGTTAGTTATATGGGTAGTGTTAGAGTAAAGTAGGTATCTCAATACCTTGAGATACCAAGGTATTGAGGGTAGTGAGGTAAGGTAAGGTAAGGTATTGAGGTAGCCTAATACTAAGTTATATATATATATATATATATATATATATATATATATATATATATATATATATATATATATATATAACATCAATATATATATATATATATATAACATCAATATATATATATATATATATATATATATATATATATATATATATATATATATATATATATATAGCTAGTTAGTTAGAGGGTAAGTTATCCAGGTAAGGTATCTCAATACCTCGAGATACCCAAGGTATCGAGGTATAGGGGTAAGGTATTGCCTCTACTAGATATATATATATATATATATATATATATATATATATATATATATATATATATATATATATTACATATAGTAGTATATATATAAGTATATATATATAGATAGCTAGCTAAGTTACCTAGAATTAGAGGGTAAGGTATCTCAATACCTTGAGATACCAAGGTATTGAGATAAGTTGGGTATCAGGGGTAAGGTATTGAGGTGTTTACCTATACACTAGGTTGTATATATATATATCTTTATAGTTAGATATATGTTATATATATTAGTATATGGTAGTATATATTATAGATAGTTAGTTAGCTAGCTAGTGTTAGTAAGGAGTAAGGCTTGAGTATCTCAATACCTTGAGATACTCAAGGTATTGAGCGTCGGGGCAAGGTATTGGATTTTAGCCTAGGATTGAGGTTATACTTGTTTTATATATATAGTTATATAATTTTATGCGTGCTAGTATATATTATATGGGGGTATAGACGGGACGTATAGCTTAGGTCGAGGTATCGGATACCGAGGGTATCCCAATATCTCAAGGAGGCGAGTTTAAGGGTTTATTAGCTTAATGACCTAGTTTTGACCTAGAATTTTAGGAGCACCCTAGTTTGACCTAGACTTGACCGTAGTTGACCCGATTGACCGCCAAAGTCAACTTTTGACCTAGTTTTGACCCAGGGTTGACTTTTTAGACCCCGAGTTGACTTTTTGACCCAGATTTCATCGGTTTGACTCGTTTGACCTAGAACGACCCTAGAAGCCTATTTTTAGTTATTTAATATTTGTTTAGCTCATTAAACCCTGTTTAACCTTGCTTTTCGTAATAGGTCCTTGCAACACCAGTTCGGATCGCCAGTTGCTCAAGACATCAGGCGAGTGCATTCTCTGATAGTTTTTATTATCTGATGATTATTATGATTCAGATTCTAGTATTGTATCATCTGATTTCTCTGGCACAATATGGGACACGGACTGGTATTTCTGGATTCATTTACTTGCGACACGTATATTTCATGTTTCTGGCCTCTATTCTGGAATCACTACTGGCATCATCTACAGACATCACTACATGCATCACTCATATTTCAGGCTGGACTCATCTTGATTTGAGTGTCGGGTCTTGGATTCACTTGTATTAATCGAGGCAGGGAAATACTCGAGTAGACATGTAAATATTCCCATATAGAATCATCAGGAATCACTTCCTCTGGTCTAATCTGGAATGATAGCAGCTGCGCACCCAATGTGCGGTGAAACGTACTTACCCTTAGCCGTTTACATGTCGAAACAAGTATTTCAAAGACACCAAGTTCATTCTTTCTAGTCTGGACTCACTTGCATTTTTTGCTGGTCTCACTTACATGTTTTTAGACTTGACTCACTACATGTATTTCATGCTGGACTCACTACACGTTCATGTGCACAGACTTGATCTTAGCTTAGATTACTTGTATCTTGCAGTTATTACTATCTTGCTCTGATATTCATGCATCTCTACCTTTATGCACTAGTGATACATGCATATTTCCTTGTTCATATTTTATTTTATTCTTTTTGCTACTTGCTACAACTGTTTTATACTTTTTATCATTTAAATGGAACTGCTGTTAGAGATGTACTTGCTCCAGTCCTGACTGGACATATTTTTCTAGAGTATCCGGAGGATTGGTGTCCGACGTTTTATGGACCTGAGCCTGTTGATGGTGCAGACAGGGACCCTCTAGTTTAGGGGTGAGTTCCGGGTTAGTAGCCGGGATCACTAGGACCTTGTTATTGTTTTTATTAGCTTTTAGTACAGGATTTGTCTTGGGTTTTGGATTGAGACCTTATATTATATATGATTTTGGATGATGTATTATTATTATTGTTGTGGTGGTTTTAGTAGTAGTTGTTTAGACTTTATAGTTGTTAGACTTCTTGTTATCTTATCGTGCTTAGATTCGTGATTGAGTACATTGTGATTATCATTATGATATTGCTCCTCCGTTTGGAGTTGAGATCTTGATAGGTTTATATATTGATTGCGTGAGATTGTTATCTAGATAGTTGACCTAGACAGCGTTCTACCGCCGATGCTGCGGCGTAGGCTGGACGTACCCACGACTCATGCCCGATTTTTCGGGTGCGGGTCGTGACACGTTTTTGGTTGCGGCCCCATGCAGGTCTCGATTCGCAATTAGTGCGATATCGTGGTGGTACAACAACTTAGTTGTACTGCTGTGAGCCTGCTCTAGGATATATGATCTAGGATGAGAGTGTACTCAATCACGACTAGGAACAATTCCAATTTAATTATTCTAAAATTACTTTCTTTTGAAATATTATTGTCCTTCTTTGATGATATCGTATCTTTCACCGTATTGACTTTTTTTGATCTGTGTTCAGGATGCCTCCGAATACACGATCCCATCGTACCATTCCAGCAGTTGCCACTGAGAGGTCTGCTACCTCTCGTCCAGCTCGTATTCAGGCAGCTGCTACCGCTCCACTCACCACTCCTACGGTCGAGGGAGCATCTGTTTCTCTCGGGGATCCTCCTTCACCTGTCGATCCGAGGACTACCCCAGTCGTTCATGTGGTTCCTCCACCACTTCCTGCACCAGTAGATGCCGCGCAGTTTTTTGCATTCTTCAGGGAGATGATGGACGCACAGTACCGTCAGGTTGATATGATGAGGCTGGGCATTGAGAACGCCCACCAGGTGGCCATGACGGCAGTGGACAGGGTAGCACAGATTCAGCCACAGGCAGATTAGGCACAGCATCCGAGGCCGGGCAGTATCATTGACTTCCAGAGGATGCGGTCCAAGGAGTTCCGGGGTACAGAAGGGATCCTGTACGCGGATGACTGGATAGAGCAGATCGAGGGGATTTTTCGGCTGGCACAGATTCCAGACAGCATGCAGATAGAGGCAGCGGGCAGTCAGATGTTCGACCTCGCTTTGACGTGGTATCACACAGATACGAGGATTACGGCACCAGGGCTTACTTGGGAGGCTTTCAAGAGGCTTTTTAAGAAGAAATTTTTCCCAGATGTGGCGCTCAGTGCTTTGGAGAGCCAGTTCGAGGCACTCGTCCAAGGGAGCATAATGGTGGACGAGTACGCAACGGAGTTCTGCCGTCTGGGCAGATTTGTGGAGGGCTTGAGTGAGGCAGCAAAGACGAGAAAGTTTCTCAAGGGCTTGGTCATGGCGGTCAAGTCTTTGACTAGGAGCGACCGCGAGGCAACTTTCGAGCAGATAGTAGGAGATGCTCAGAGAGCGGAGGATGACTTGGACCTCAAGTCCAAGAGAGGCAGGGATGATTCAATCATTAGGTTTCTTCTTCTTCTTTTTCAGTTTGATGTTATGTATATAGGTATAGATAGATAGATAGATAGATAGATAGATAGATAGATAGATAGATAGATAGATAGATAGATAGATAGATAGATAGATAGATAGCTAGTTAGTTAGAGGGTAAGGTATCCGGGTAAGGTATCTCAATACCTCGAGATACCCAAGGTATTGAGGTATAGGGGTAAGGTATTGCCTCTACTTGATTTTATATATATATATATATATATATATATATATATATATATATATATATATATATATATATATATATATTGATATATATATATATATATTGATATTACATATAGTAGTATATATATAAGTATATATATATAGATAGCTAGCTAAGTTACCTAGAATTAGAGGGTAAGGTATCTCAATACTTTGAGATACCAAGGTATTGAGATAAGATGGGTATCGGGAGTAAGGTATTGAGGTGTTTACCTATACACTAGGTTGTATATATATATATATCTATATAGTTAGATATATTTTATTTATATATTAGTATATGGTAGTATATATTATAGATAGTTAGTTAGCTAGCTAGTGTTAGTAAGGGGTAAGGCTTGAGTATCTCAATACCTTGAGATACTCAAGGTATTGAGCGTCGGGGCAAGGTATTGGGTTTTAGCCTAGGATTGAGGTTAGACTTGCTTTTATATATATATTTATATATATTTATGCGTGCTAGTATATATTATATGGGGTATAGACGGGATGTATAGCTTAGGTCGAGGTATCGGATACCGAGGGTATCCCAGTATCTCAAGGAGGCAAGTTTGAGGGTTTATTAGCTTAATGACCTAGTTTTGACCTAGAATTTTAGGGGCACCCTAGTTTGACCTAGACTTGACCGTAGTTGACCCGATTGACCGCCAAAGTCAACTTTTGACCTAGTTTTGACCCATGGTTGACTTTTTCGAACCCGAGTTGACTTTTTGACCCTGATTTCACCTGTTTGACCCGTTTGACCTAGAACGACCCTAGAAGCCTATTTTTAGTTATTTTATATCTGTTTAACTCATTATAACCCTGTTTAAACTTGCTTTTCGCAATAAGTCCTTGCGACACCAGTTCAGATTGCTAGTTGCTCAGGACGTCAAGCGAGTACATTCTCTGATAGTTTTCATTATCTGATGATTATTATGATTCAGCTTATAGTATAGTATCATCTGATTTCTCTGGCACAACACGGGACACGGACTGGTATTTCTGGATTTATTTACTTGTGACACGTATATTTCATGTTTCTGGCCTCTATTCTGGAATCACTACTAGCATCACCTACTGGCATCACTACAGGCATCACTCATATTTTAGGCTGGACTCATAATGATTTACGTATCGGGTCTTGGATTCACTTGTATTATTCGGGGCGAGGAAATACTCGAGTAGATATGTAAACATTCCCATCTGGAATCATCAGGAATCAATCCTTCTGGTCTAATCTGGAATGATAGCAGCCGCGCACCCAGTGCGCAGTGAGTCGTACTTACCCCTAGCCGTTTATATGTCGAAACAAGTATTTCAAAGACATCGAGTTCATTCTTTCTAGTCTGGACTTACTTGCATTTCTTGCTGGTCTCACTTATATGTTTCTGGACTTGAATCACTACATGTATTTTATACTGGACTCACTACACGTTCATGTGCACGAACTTGATCTTAGCTTAGATTTCTTGTATCTTGCAGTTATTACTATCTTGCTCTGATATTCATGCATCTTTACCTTTATGCACCAGTGATACATACAAATTCTCTTGTTCATACTTTATTTTATTCTTCTTGCTACTTGCTACAAATGTTTTATAGTTTTTATCATTTAAATGGAACTGCTGTTAGAGATGTACTTGCTCCAGTCCTGACTAGATATATTTTTCCAGAGTATCCGGAGGATTGGTGTCCGACGTTTTATGGACCTGAGCCTGTTGATTGTGCAGACATTGACCCTCTAGTTTAGGGGTGAGTTCCGGGTTAGTAGCCGGGATCACTAGGACCTTGTTATTGTTTTTATTAGCTTTTAGTACCGGATTTGTCTCCAGTTTTGGATTGAGACCTTGTATTATATATGATTTTATATGATGTATTATTATTATTGTTGTGGTGGTTTTAGTAGTAGTTGTTTAGACTTTATAGTTGTTAGACTTCTTGTTATCTTATCGTGCTTAGATTCGTGATTGAGTATATTGTGATTATCATTATGATATTGCTCCTCCGTTTGGAGTTAAGATCTTGACAGGTTTATATATTGATTGCGTGAGATTGTTATCTAGATAGTTGACCTAGACAGCGTTCTACCGCCGATGCTGCGGTGTAGGCTGGACGTACCCACGACTCATGCCCAATTTTTCGGGTGCGGGTCATGACAGTCCGGGTCTAGGTTAGGTTTTACGAAGTTGGGAGGAAGGGAGGAGGAGCGCCTGAGAAAGGGGTCGACGGAGGAGGACCACGCCGGAGGGGAGGAGCCGCTCCGGAGGGGGAGGAGTCGCGTCTGGGTTTCCTGTGTCGGGGTATGGGGTGAACATGGTCGCATCGTGGTGGGGGACGAGGGAGGCGGTTGTGTGTCGTGTCTGTCTCAGTGTGTGTGACTGTGACAGTGTATCGTGTGTGTATTCGCGTATGTGTGTGTTTTGTCATTTTAGTGTGTGTCGTATCTGTGTCAGGGTTTGTTTGTGATAGTGTGTGTATTGTGTCTATATTAGTGTGTGTGTCATGTATGTTTCAGTGTTATATCGTATCTGTATTTATGAGATCTGTGAGATAGAGAGATAGGGTTAGGGTTTACCTAGATGAGGAGGAGGAGAAGAAGCCTGAGGTCGTCGGAGGGGAGAAGCCACGCCGGAAGGGAGGAGCCATGCAGGATGGGGGCGCTTGGGGGTGGGGAGTCAGAGTAGGGTGCTATGGGAGAGCCGGTGGTGGGAGAGTAGGGACGGAGGGAGGAGGAGGACGCCGGATAGGGGGTACTTCGCCAGATGGGGGGAGAGAGGGGGGTTTCGAATTTTTGGGGATCGATAGAACGGGGAATATAAAATTATGAACCCTATATTAAAAAGTTTAGCGACGTCAACAATAGACGTCGCTAAACGTCGCCAATTAAAAATTAGCGACTTTATCAATAGACGTCGCTAAACGTCGCTAATTAAAAAGTTTATGATGTTAGCGATGTCGCAAAAAATGTCGCTAAAAATCAAAAAAAGAAACATCAATAAATACGTCGCTCAATCGAAAAACTCAGCGATGTTTAACGACATTGAAGAAACTTATAGCGATGAATCTTTAAAAAATCCAAAGTGCAGTCGCTATGTGTCGCCAACAGCGATGTATAGCGACGTTTATTTTTGGAGTCGCTCAAGTCTTTAATATTAGCGACCTTTTTTAAAGACGTCACTAAAAATGTCGCTATTTTATCATATTTTGGTAGTGAAGAGAGATGAGTATCACATACAAGAGTCAGAAAATATAACTAATTAAGTGAGTGAGTACTAGTTTGGACATGTGATCGTCTTGGGAACTTGTACATGAAACTTGTCCTGGTTATTCATAAGTGAAGTGTATGATTAACACTAACAGAAAACTTATCAGGAATACTTGTACAGGAATGGGTATTGATCATATATCTAACTAGCACTCTCCAACCCTCGACTGGTATAGTGGATCGAACCATGACACGTTATGATACATGATTCACAGAGCAGGGGGCCAACCTTCTCAGAAATCGGTATCTACACATGTACATAAGTCACATGGAATATATAGGAATCATAGGCCATGTACATGGTCCAACATAAAATAATATCTCATGACGGGATCCAGGAAATACTAATCCATGTAACCACGTGTCAAGAAGTCAAGGATATCTATATTAGATACAACAAACATAGAAGATATCATAAACGAAAAACTGTCAGAGAATGTACTCGTCTGAGGTCCAGAGCAATGAATGTGAAACTGTATTCGTCTCGGTATCTCGAAGACCTAAATATAAATATCATGTCAACAAGTATTTTAGAATGATAAATAATCTTAACAAGATTAAACCTAGATCTCTAGGTCAATACTAGGTCAAAATTAGGTTATTATGGTCAACTAGGTCAATTCTAGGTATTTGGGGTCAAACTAGTTATTTATCTAATTTTGGGTTTTTATTGGTCTTTTAATATGGCCTATTAAGACATACTAACTAATATCAAGTTCTATCTAGGTTTTCTAGGTCAATTCTAATAGCTATGACATGCTAAATATTAATACAATATATATTTATAATTATCTAACTTATATATACTAGTAGTATATAGTATCTTAACTATATACTATCACGCCCCAGTCCCAAAATACGTAGGACTATAAATACGTAAGCATGCCAGCCGTATGTATATGACAACTCCAATATATGGATACCATAATACATATGTACGCTGTAATATAAATATTAACTCACATGTGGTATATATAAAGTCACAAGTCACAAAAATACTAATCTTATCCACACAACAAGTCATAGAAAAGAAATAATTAAACTAGAATAATGAGTCTGAATAATCCAAAATAATAGTCGGGTGGAGACAAATCCACTACCAATGACTATATCAATACAAAAATAAGAGAGGAGGGTAAATCTCCAATATAAAATAAGATGATAATATAAAGGTACCAGCGAAGCGATCCATCGCTAGAGATAATCAAAGATGCTCAGAAGGTAAGACCTCCTCGGAAGAGATAAGTAGCAAGTCCTGATCCGTGCTCCTACGAATAGTCAAGATCGTCTACACCTGGAAAGGGACCACGTCCTCAGAGGAACGTAACAAGATACATAGAAGCATGCCAATTTGAATACAGTAAATATGCATAATAGGTAGAAAATATATAAGTATGCTGTACAAGACAATCTATATGAATGCATAATGAGGACAACTTTTTGACGTATGGGCATGGGTAGGCTACTTGATCTAAATCTCACAACTCACACACACGGCAGGGACATCAGAAATCGACATACCTCGAGGGTAGTGACCAGCGCGACACCAGAAATCAATATACCTCGGGGGTAGCGACCAGCGCAACACACTACCGTAGTGCGTGCTAGATACTACGATTTACCAGAGTGGTTATAGCCATACGCCTAATGATTGTCCTCCCCTCCTATGATACTATATATCAAGTGTGTGTCAACATATATATAGTATATAATTATGACTAAAAGAAAAAACACACATGCAATGAACATATAAAAAATATAATAAGCATGCAGAGTACTGTAAGCAATTTGGCAAGGTATCTTGCCTGGCAAGAGAGCTGCAAAGTGTAACGTCTAGGAGTCAAGCACACAGGATCAGAGACTACGGTCTCAGAATGAACGTCTCTGGATGCTGAAATAAACATCACCAACGTTCCCAGAATAAGCGAGATAACTAGATAATACTACCCTTTTGTCCAATTTGGACACAGGGACAAAACAATAATTTCGGGTCAAAACGGGGTCCACATGTGGCCTACTTTGCAACAAAAAGCGTGCCAGGGATAAAGGTCTCTAAAAGGGACAAATTATAGGTTAAATAAATTTTAAACGTCAATACAAACTCAACTGTACGTCCAATTTTGGATTTCGGTGAGCCGAACACAAATTCTCATAAAAAGTCAACCGTAGGGCCCACAAATAGGCAACTTGGTCAACTGTCTCAGAATCACGTGAAACTTGGGTCACAGAACCAGCATGATACCTCGAATCTATTGGCGTAAGTTTCGTCGTATTCTGACGAGCGTACACTAAATGGTGCGGTATTTTACAAAATTTGCGATATAGGGACCTTTCGCGAATACGGGTTGACTCCGACGCTCACACGCGCCTAAATCAGTTTTTGCGAAATCCCACACGTCTGGACATACCATATGCGCCTTTTGGTGTAACTGGTACACGACTAGGTGGTCCCGTTTGGCGGGGCACGCTCCGTATCACAAATTTTATTAATTTAAAAACTAGTTTTTGTGAGTTTTTAACCTAATTTAATTATGCATATAACACCAAATAAAATAATATAATCGACAGGAATTAATCTCGGTTATATGGTCTACACATAGCAAAAAGTAGATCTAAGTTTGGAGGTCTGTGGAGGAAGATATCAGTCCTTAAACATGGGTTGTCGCAACAGTTTTTTGCAGTTCAAATATGTGGTTTTTCTCCAACTTGGCCTCGATTTTTTACCTAGCGTTTAACGGTGTTCGAAGGAAACTAATACACAAATTTGAAAGAGGGATAGGTGATGAACATACCGGTGAAGACGGGGTCAAATTTGGTCGAGCGATGGAGCAGAAATCTACGCGTGAACAGGGGTACGCTGCTGTAGTTTTCTGCGCGGCGCGCGCGCGGGGGACGCGGTGGACGCGGACGGCTGCGAGGATTCCGGCGGCGGCGAGGGGGCTCCGACGGTGGCGGTCTTGGCTGGAGGTCGGCGGCGGCTCAGGGTGGATGGTAAGGGTTTAGAGTTAGGGTTTATGGAAGGTTATAATGTTATATATATATATATATATATATATATATATATAGCAGATGAGTCGTGGGGTGTATTCCGTGCAGGGGGTCTACTGCTTGCGACCACTTCTAAGAAGTATATACTGGGTTGGCTTGCTGCTGCTTAGTTTGTTTGCTTAGGGACTTAGAGACTAGACTTAGGATTTGGCTAAGGGTTCAAATAAATTCTTTTTCTTTTATTTTCTTTTTCCATTCTTTCTTTTTTCTTTTCTTTATTCCTTTTTATTCTTTTATATTTATTTCTTTTCTATTTATTTCTTTTCTATTCTTAATAAATCTCTCTCTCTCTCTCTCTCTATATATATATATATATATATATATATATATATATATATATAATTCCAAAAAATTATATTAGTATATACAAACAATCTTTCAACCGTCCACAAGGTCTCCTACATAAAATAAAATAAGGTAAAATAATAGTCTGATTAATAGTTATCTAGCTAAATAATTACCTAATAATTAAATCCAAATTTTTTTTATTTCTTCTAATTAAATAATAAATACTATAAATAAATTAAATAATTAATACGGTTTTTAAAATTAGGAGTTTTATATTCTATCCAACTTACAAAAATTTTGTCCTCGAAATTGACACTAACCCATATTCATAATAAATTACTATAGCTATTACACTTCATTGATATCTAGCAGTGCTTCCTGAAAATTATCGTCACCCATTTTAACACCTTCTCATTTATTGTCCATACACTTTTCGATTATCCTCTAACTTATCTACACTACCCAACTTAAAAGAATTTTACTAGTAGTCAAGGTCTTTTGATGCTATTGTCTAGGTGGTAGGACAAATTTATTCATTGGGTCGAGAATCTTGGGTTACCTGTCTGGATTCTCATAACCATGATTTTTCTTTATAATTTTCAAGTATCATAGTTTAATACTGCCATGCCACATGACCAGTATGTCTGCAAATACTTCGACTACTCTACTATAATGGTCTAGCTGCAGCTGTCGCTACTTCGCCAGCGATTTGTCATAGTTGTCAGTTCGTCACAAGTGCCTTTAATTCTTTCCTAAGCTTAGTCTAAGTTTTTGGACAACAGTTAAGGTCTTGACTAACTTATAAAACTATTAGAAGTATAAACTAATTCAACAATCCAACTAATTTCTATTAGACTAAGGGATGCTATACATGGTTTTTAAAATAATAAGAGGATACAGTTATTGCTATAGTGCATATACATAAGGATTATCCTTATGTACTCATCTTTAGTTATTAATCATTTACTAAACCATTTATGTTTTTAACTAACAAAATAAGGGTGAGGTTGAAGTAATTCAAATAATTCATAATGGCACGATAGGATATGACTATGATAGGAAGAGTTAAGCACGAGATAAGGAATATATATAGAAGAGAAGATGAGCCACCCCAAGGGGCGAGATGGTGATAGGGAATAATACTACTACTGCTACTCGCGTCATCTATTAGCATCCCGTTTATGCTATCTGGGTAGAATATCAATATCTCCTCATAACTACTAAACCACCATATATATAATTCTACGTCTATTATGAACCTAAGATCTCGTGTCATAAAGGGGGTCATGAGTATAAAATGACAAATATAACTAAAGATCGTACATGTATCTACGACTTCTTGTGCTTGTGCTCCCTTATTTGTCATCATGAGTGCTTGGCCTATGGGGTATATCTAGTACTATCCGTGTATCAACTTATACCAAGAACGAACGTTCGTCTTTCCGAAATAGGGGAAGACAAAAAACAATAATAAAGAATTCAAAGAGGAGGTGATAGAATACAAGTACAGAATTTAAAGGGATTAGGGAATTTGAAAGGGAGTTGCCAAGGCAATTGTGGATTGAAATCTTATTTTGGGTAAATTCCTATTCGCATATTCATATCAGAACAGTTATGTACCTAACATGATATGCTCTGACCAGTCTAGAGGGGAAGTATATTTGTCTAACGAGTTGAGTCAACTATATCTCAATCCACATAAAGTAGTAATACAAAGATCGAACCAAGCGCACTAAGGTTGATCAGACCATAATGCACTGATTCTGATTTAGACAATGTATTAGTGTGGGCCCCCAATAATACATGTGTCATGAACAAGCTCAATAAAAGAATAAGCTTGCAAAACTAGGCTATAATAGCAGCATAAGTCAAGGTAGTACAAAAAATATAAGTACGCTTGATTATGATAGAGGAAGGTACAGAATAATTTAAGTTCACCAAGAAGACCGGTATTGTGCCTCTACAGTTGCCATGCTAACTTCTTGTCTAAGTCTATAGTCGACCAGATAGGGGTTTGGGCCTCTAAGTTCTACAGTCTGGGTAAACACTATCTTTTTATGCAAGTCTATAGTTGGTGTCATTCATTTATACTTCATTAATTGGTCAGAAGGACTATGTGATACTAGGTTATGAGGCATACTACCAAACTTACAAAAATTTAACTAATAGTGTTATTGAATACTAGAGTGTATATACCTGTTACAAGGCACCTTCCTAACCCCTATCAAGCACGAAAGAAAAGAGAAGATTGACGTTGAGAAGGGATCAAGCAAGATGCGATGCAAGCAATCAATTAAGAATGCGGAATAAAATCAAGGGAGGTGATAAATAAGTGGATGAGATCCTATATTCTAATCCTATGCGCAGGCTTGCTCGGTATAGTAATATAATCGAGACAATATGCTCTCGACCTGTATGGGCCACCACAAAAATATGTCACGCCCCAGTCCCAAAATACGTAGGACTAGGAATACGTAAGCATGCCAGCCGTATGTACATGAGAACTCCAATATATGGATACCATAATACATACGTACGCTGTAATATGAATATTAACTCACATGTGGTATATATATAGTCATAAGTCATAAAAAATACTAATCTCTCCACACAACAAGTCATAGAAAAGAAATAACTAAACTAGAATAATGAGTCTGAATAATCTAAAATAATAGTCGGGTGGACACAAATCCACTACCAATGACTATATCAATAGAAAAATGAGAGAAGAGGGTAAATATCCAATATAAAATAAGATGATGATATAAAGGTATCAGCGAAGCGATCCATCACTAGAGATAATCAAAGATGCTCAGAAGGTAAGACCACCTCGGAAGATATAAGTAGTAAGTCTTGATCCATGCTCCTGCGAATAGTCAAGATCATCCACACCTGGAAAGGGATCAGGTCCTCAGAGGGACATAACAAGATACATATAAGCATGCCAATTTGAATATAGTAAACATGCATAATAGTAGAAAATATATAAGTACGCTGTACAAGAAAATCTATATGAATGCATAATAAGGATAACTTTTTGACTATGGGCATGGGTAGGTTACTCGATCTAAATCTCACAACTCACACACACGGCAGGGACATCAGAAATCGACATACCTCGGGGGTAGCGACCAGCGCGACACCAGAAATTGAGATACCTCGGGGGTAGCGACTAGCACGACACACTACCATAGTGCGTGCTAGATACTACGGTTTACCAGAGTGGTTATAGCCCATACGCCTAATGATTGTCCTCCCCTCCCATGATACTATGTGTCAAGTGTGTGTCAACATATATATAGTATATAATTATGACTGAAAGAAAAATACACATGAAATGAACATATAAAAAATATAATAAGCATGCAAAGTACTGTAAATAATTTGGTAAAGTATCTTGCCTGGCAAGAGAGCTGCAAAGTGTAACGTCCAGCAGTCAAGCACACAGACTACGGTCGCAGAATGAACGTCTCCGGATGCTAAAATAAATATCACCAACATTCCCAGAATAAGCGAGATAGCTGGAAAACACTACCCTTTCGTCCAATTTTGACATAAGGGTAAAACAGAAATTTTGGGTCAAAGCGGGGTCCACATGTGGCCCACTTTGCACCGAAAAGCATGACAGGGGTAAAGGACTCTAAAAGGGATAAATTATTGGTCAAACAAATTCTAAACGTCAATACGAACTCAACGGTACATCCAATTTTGGATTTCGGTGAAACACAAATTTGTCCAAAAAGTCAACTATGTGGCCCGCAAATAGGCAGCTTGGTCAACTGTCTCAGAATCGCATGAAATTTGGGTCACAGGACCAGCGTGATACTACGAATCCAATGGCATAAGTTTTGTCGTATTCTGACGAGCGTACACTAAATGGTGCGGTGTTTTGCAAAAGTCCCGATATAGGAACTTTTTGCGGATATGGGTTAATTTCGACGCGCACACGCGTCCAAATTAGTTTCTGCAAAAGTCCACACGTGTGGACATACTATACGCGTCTTTTGGTTCAACTGGCACGCGATGAGGCGGTCCCGTTTGGCGGGGCGCGCTTCGTATCACAAACTTTATCAATTTAAAAACAGGTTTTTGTGAGTTTTTAACCTAATTTAATTTTGCATATAACACCAAATAAAATAATGTAATCAACCAGAATAAATTTCGGTTATCTGGTCTTCACATAGCAAAAAGTAGACCTAAGTTTGGAGGTCTTTGGAGGAAGATATCAGTCCTTAAACATGGGTGGTCGCAACAGTTTTTTGCAGTTCAAATATGTAGTTTTTCTCCAACTAGGCCTCGATTTTTTACCTAGGGTTTAACGCTGTTCGGAAGAAACTAATACACAGAGTTGGAAGAGGGATAGGTCATGAACATACCGGTGAAGACGGGGTCGAATTTGGTCGAGCGATGGAGCGGGAATCTACGCGTGAACAGGGGTACGCTGTTATAGTTTTCTGTGTGGCGCGCGCGCGGTGAACGCGGGTGGCTGCGAGGATTCCGGCGGCGGTGAGGGGTGGATGGTAAGGGTTTAGAGTTAGGGTTTATGGGAGGTTATAATTATATATATATATATATATATATATATATATATATATATATATATATATATATATATATATATATATATATGCTCAGGGTGGATGGTAAGGGTTTAGAGTTAGGGTTTATGGGAGGTTATAATGTTACATATATATATATATATATATATATATATATACAGGGGATGAGTCGTGGGGTGTATTCCGCGCGGGGGTCTGGTGCTTTCGACCACTTCTAAGAAGTATATACTGGGTTGGCTTGCTGCTGCTTAGTTTGTTTGCTTAAGGACTTAGAGACTAGACTTAGGATTTGGCTAAGGGTTTAAATAAATTCGTTTTCTTTTCTTTTCTTTTTCCATTCTTTTCTTTATTCCTTTTTATTCTTTTCTATTTATTTCTTTTCTATTCTTAATAAATATATATATATATATAATTCTAGAAAATTATATTAGTATATAAAAATAATCTATCAACCGTCCACAAGGTCTCCTACATAAAATAAAATAAGGTAAAATAACAGTCTGATTAATAGTTATCTAGCTAAATAATTACCTAATAAATAAATCCAAAAATTTTCTATTTATTCTATTTAACTAATAAATACTATAAATAAATTAAAAAATTAATACGATTTTTAAAATTAGGGGTTTTACATATACTTAGTATATTTACACCTAGCCTAATATCTTACACCTAAACTTAATACTAATATCTTGGTATCAAGCCTAACTCATGATACCCTGGTATCAAAACATACCCAAAATGCTATTCCTAATAGCATAATACTATAAAATTATCTAATTTGTTAACTGGACCCATTCACACATACACACATTCCACATCTGCCTTCAAGTATCAAGGATACACTAACAACTTACTAGGATACACCCTTGACTGACTGATACACTTGCATTCCCTAACTGATATCTGAAATATTCACTCAAACCCTTATCTACTGCTAACCTTTCTTGCAACCTGTACAAGCCTGAGCACAGCAAGTTGTTGTTTCCCCTAGCCTATCATTCAATGCTTTAACGAGCTTCCTGTAGTGTAGGAAGCTTACTACCAAAACCTTGCTGATCCCCCTTCTCTTTATTTCCATTTGCAGGAATACATCCATCTAATGCACAGTCTGAATAACCCTTCACTGCATATCAAGTTCCCGACTACCCACAATGGTCTACAACTGTCTAGAATACTCTCTCTTTCCATTTGTTTACTCCCCCACTCACTTGATCTCTACTCACCTTTATAATACTCCCATGTATGATACACAAATACCCAAAACTAAATAATACAACCATCTGTATTAACTAAATATACTAATACACTATGTATTAGTATCATATTCCCATGTCTCTAACTCACTTGTACATACACCTGCACCTTGAACCTGATTTCCCTTCCCACATCTACCCAAGTCTACCACTACACTGATATTGTATATCAATCCTAGCTTGACCTCCCCTATACTGCATCCTCATCAACAGTAATGCACCATACGCACACATTTAAGTGTTCACTACAACACAACCCTCACTTTCCTTCCTTTCACAACATACACCACTGCCAGTAACCCGATTGTGCACAGCATAATGTGCACACCACTCTTCACATACACAACTTATCTAATATCTAACACTCTTACCTAATATCAATACTTGGTATATTTCCTATACCACACATCCTTACACTCCAAACTAGAAACACAACACGTACACATATATACTACAACTTACCATTCACACAAAATCCACATACCTGATACCCAGGTAACCTTCAACCTTGCTGCCATAATGGCATTACTAAGTTTCAACAATTTTAGATGATCCCCTAAACCCACTGATCTCAATTATCAAAACTCACCCTTAATAATCCCTATATCCTATTTGTTTGTACCATAAACTGCAATACTCAATCCCCTTCTAGCCTACTTGCTGATATTATTGGGCTAATAAACCTGTGGGCACTGCTAAGGAAACAATAATGCATCATGAGCTCCTGTACCCAGTGCTCATCTCCCCTTATCATCAACATTCTGACATTCCAGGCTCACACTAACTCATGTGCACATATGAACAAATCCATATGATTCCTTCCCATGAGCACTACTCAAGCTCTAATTGCCTGCACCCTTGCCCACATCTCTACACCCTTACCATGATACACACTCGTATGCATCACATGAAGATCATACCCAAAACTTATGATACTCTCATGATACGCTTACTATACACCCCAAATCAAATAAATTATATCTAAAACATTAAATATAGTATGGATACCATAATAACAACTATTACAAAATAGTATAGACACATTGATATCAAAAACAATCATTCTAACCATCCATATCATGTCGTGTCATGATACGACCTACCCGTATCCAATTATGGACATGACACTAGCCTCACACACACGATCTAAGTCTAATTAGACCAAATTGGTCTCATGACACACACTTGATATGTCAATCTCAAAATTCTCCTTAATTGGACACAAATCACCATATAAAATTTATAATACAAGTCATATGAACCTAGTTCTTGATCCTATGGATAGTGTCACGCCCCAGTCCTAAAAATACGTAGGACTAGGACACGTAAGCATGCCAGCCGCATGGATATGGCAACTCTAATATATGGAAACCAAAATCCACACGTACGTTGTAATATGAATATCAAATCCACAGTGGTATAACATATGTCACAAGTCACAGGGTATAATCTAAATCTTATCCACGAAAACCAAATATAATTAAATAACCAACATCTATGAAACTAGCTCTCAATAAGAAGTATCTAAGGATGATAGTTGGATGAAAACAAATCCACTACCAACTCGAATATAAGAGCAAATATAATTTGAGTACAACACAATAAACACTATATAAGAATACCAACTATCAATCACGGGCTCGAAGAGAAGACATCCTCGAAACATAAGTAACCATCCGAATCTGCGCTCCTGCGAATACTCAAGAACAGATACACTTGGCAGGGACCAGGTCCTCAGAGGGACATAACAAGATACTTAAATACATGCCAATAAAGTACTGAAATAAATATCCAAAGGGGTCGCCTACCCGTCTAAGTGAATGCAGTTAAGAATAACTTTCCCAACGCGTGGGCTATCTAGCTAAAATAGGATTGGTATGGTTCTCTTGGATATCCAGGGGACTACAAAGGCACGTCGTCTTTTGAACGGCGAAGGCCCGCCTGATAATATATAATATATAGTGGTCATCATGACCGCGCATCTCCGGCGGAGCGTACGGGTTATACAAGGAAAGTGCAACGGAGCCCACACGCCTTGTTGTTCTCCCCACCCCATGCTCTAAGCATGTCACATCCATGACACGATAATATCTCTAATAACTGCCAAGTCTACTAGCATGCAAAGTTTCTAACAGCAGTTATTCCTAACGCACGGCCTACACGTACAGTAGGCCAAACCAGTCACGCAGTCCGTGATCTATATGAGACTCACACTCGTGTAACAACTGTGTCAAGGCCAATGAACCTAATGATGCTACATGATAATAGGGTAGTCTCATAAACAAGGTCAATGCAAATATATAAATAAAAACATATCGCGACGATACCGTCGCACTCATTTTATATAACAGTTAAAATATATAAACTAAAGACAAAAAATAAAGATACATGCAACATTTGGAATATGAATAACAGTACAATGGCAAGGTATACTTGCCTGGCAAGAAAGCTGCAATGTACCAATAACCTGCTCCAGAAGTCGCGCGGAACAAATCCAATATCCTATGTACATATGATATAATACAACAAAATCATTAGTCATTATACTAGTGCACACACAACAATATTTATACGGGACTCAGGGGGTATACTAGGGGTAACACTAGTCATCTAACACGGTCAATTACGCGTTGAATTATGCAGGGTCTCATCTTCAAGTATTGTACACAATCAGACAGTCGACTGACAGGTGTCTAAGCCAGTACGTTAATGTACACAAGGGGGACAATTCACAAGTGCTTAGGGTTGACATGGTCAAGGTGAGTACGGGACAGTCCACGGTGTCCTAGGATCGTACAGTCTGAATATATATAGTCATAATTATAAATTAGCATAGTATTTATTTACTTACAATTTATGTACATACCATATATTTATATATTTTTATATATATAACACCCAAATATACATACCAATTGAATACATGTACTAAATATCTATATAAATATATATACCAATGAATAATATATGCGTACGCGTATATATACGTACACGCATTTGGGTTCACCGACTCAAGGCCTGATGTCAACTAACAGTCAATAAGCAATACTACTATCCTACTGGCATACACACAAGCACATATAAAAGAAGAAGATGGACAGGTTCATACCTCGGGGTACGTGCACGGGTATGACTGTGGGGCTGACGGCGATGATGACGAGGGTGACGACTATAACGACGATGAGGGTGAGGACGACAGTGCTGATGCTGATAATGAATGGTGAGGATGATGGAGTAATGATGATGAATTGAGACGAGTATGATGATGGTGGTGCTGATGATGATGACGACGATGCTGAGATGATGACGAGGACGATGGTGTTTGACAATGGTGAGTTGCTGGAAATGACGACGAAGAGATAATGACGATGTGATGATGATGGATTGATGGTGAGATGACGATGGTACTATGCTGATGATGGGATGACGATGAGGTGATGGCAGCGTTGTTGACGACAACGTCGACGAGGATGAGATGGACGATTAGGGTTAAGGTATTATTGATGATGATAAGGGTTGTAATGGTGTTAATAGTAATTGTGTTAATAGATGATGATGATGGGGGTTATGTATGATAATGATTGATGAGACGAGGTCTGCCGGAGTCCGGCCAGGGAGGCTGTCCGGCCAAGAAGGAGGAGGACAGGGATGAACGAAAGCAGGAGGAGTCGAGGTCGGGTCGTTCTCAGGGAGGAAGGCGTCGACGAGGCAGAGTCGAGAGCAGCGGGGTCGTTTGAAGAACTCGACGGTGGTGATTGCTGACTACGGCCAGCGAGGGGAGGGTGTCCGGCCGGAGGAGGACAGGCGTACAGGGAGGGAGAAGGTGTTCAGGCGGGTGGTTCGTGGAGTCGTGGTGCAGGAAGGTGTGGTCGAGGAGAAGAGCAGGGAGAGGAGAGGTCAGGGTGGTGGTCGTGGTGAAGTTGATGATGATGCTGGTGGCTGGGAGCAGGAGGAGATGGAGGAGGCTAGGAGGTTGTGGTGCGGCGTTCGATTGAGGGCAACGGGTCAGTCCGGCGGAGCACAGCGGCTCGGGTCGCTCGTGCAGGCGGATGCACAGCCGGGGGGTGTTCAGTCGAGAGGGGAAGAGAGGAGACGATGGTTCGTCGACGTGGTGGCGTCAGTTCGTGCTCCGGGACAGAGGAGCGGGAGAGGAGACGAAGATGAAGGGGGAGACGTCGACGGTGGAGGTTCCGCCGCTCCGGGGGTCGGGGAGACCGGAGCTCCGGCTGTGGTGTAGTCGGGAACTCGGGGACGACACCCGAGTCGCTCGGGGTCGAGATAACGGGGAGAGGTCATCGAGATGGTGGCGATTCTGATCGACGAGGTTGCTTGGCGTTAATGGCAGAGGTGTGGGGAGAGTTCCGGCCATGGGTGTCCGACGAGGAAGACTCGGGATGAAGAAGGAGAATGAACAGTATGGAGGACTTGGGATGTCGGCTGATGTTAGAGTTAGGTTAAGTTTTTCTTAGGGAAATAAATTATAAAGAAAAGGGGAGGAAGAGGTGTTTATATACATGTAAAATTTTGGTTTGGGTTGACCTAGGAATTAGGGCTTGGTCAACATTCCTTGGGCTTGGGCCTTGGGCTCACATGGGGATGCTTGGAAGGGCTATAATTGCATGATTTAAAATACAATAATGGGTTTAAATATACGAGGGCGATGTGCGCGCGTTTGCACATCCAGCAAATTATGGAAAAAATTCCTATGAAGGGGAAAAATAGATTTCTTCATAAATTATCCAATGGTGGGGACACCTCAATGTATTTTTGCATAAAAGCCCCCCCAATAATTGGAAAATTGCACAAAGGCGGAAAATTGAATTTAATTAATTGAACCAAACGTGCACGATGTTCTAGAATTAATTAGGAGTACAAGGGAATAAAATTAGGCGGGACACAATTGTCAGGAGCGTAGAGGATACAGTGTAGAATATTAATAAAATCCGGGTTGCACAAAACGGTCAAGGTTTTGTTCCCAATTTTGATAGGAACGCACAGGGGTACAAAGTTGGAAATTATTTCAAATTAAGAAATAACGCACGCGACGTTTATTGTGCGACTAAAATATAACATCAAAGAGCAATATTATAAGTTGCACAAGGGTTAGAATAGTAGGTGGGCATGTCTAGGATGAGGTTGTGAAGTTTGTTGGAAGGCAAGGACTAGTGAGGTGCTCCAATTAATGAATCAACGGTAATGTGCGCTACGCGATATAAATTATTTCATAATTAAATAATGTCGTGTTCTAATTCTAATTAGGTTCAAACTAGCCCTAATTTCACTATCTAAGCCAAGTAGCCCTAATTTTGGGTGAGGGGGTTTACAATCTATCCAACTTAAAATAATTTTATACTCAAAATTAAACTAGGGTAGGGTTTCTCTCTCTAACCTTACTTGATTACAGTCTAAAGAATTCTCCTTAAGTTAATATTGCAGTTTTTACCCAACTTAGAATTTACCCATCTATCATCTAAGACTACTCATCTAAGATGGCTATGTCCCAGATTATTTAATCATGCTATTGAATCATTAAAGTCTTTAACACCAAACATATCATCTATGATATGCCCTTAATCATTTATAACAGGGAGTCAACAAGTCATATGATTAGCCTATGGGGTGTACCTAGCACTATCAGTGTATCACTTATTTTTAAGCACGAGGTTTTGTCTTTCCGAAACAAGGAAAGACGGAAAATAATGGTAAAGAGTTCAAGGAGGGGTAATAGAATGGAAGTATGGGAATCAAAGCGTTTAAAGGATTCAGATGGGAATTGTCAAGGCAGTTGTGGATTGAAACACTATTTGATAATTTCTTATTCACATGCTCACATCGGTGCAGTTATGTTCTTGATATGATATGCTTTGTCGTATCTAGAGGGTAAGTATATTTGTCTACTGGTCAACTATACATCTCAATCCACGTAAAGTAGTATTACGAGAGGCGAATCAAGCGCACTATGGTTGATCAGACCGTAATACACTGATTCTGATTAGACAATTATATCAGTGGGCATCCCCAATAATACATATATCATGATCAAGCTCGATAAAAGAATAAGCTTGCAAAACTAGGCTATATTAGCAGCATAAGTCAAGGTAGTACAACAAACATAAGTACGCTAGATGATGATGAAAAGAGATACAAATTAATTCAAGTTCGCAAAAATAAAAACAACATAAGCAATAATAACAAAAGACTCTACAATCTCTACAGTTATCATACAACCTCCTTGTCTAAGTCGCTAGTCGACCAAATAGGGATAGGGCCTTCCATTTCTATAGTCTAAATGTTATCTTCTTATGCAAGTCTAAAGTCGGTGTCATTTGGTTATACTTCACCAATGGGTTAAGAGGACTGTGTGATACTAGGTGGCGAGGCATATTACTCAACTTACAATAATAAATTAATACGCTAATGCCTTAAAGAAAATATAGGAATTCCTATTAAGGTTTACAAGAAGGGGTCTTCGTGCTTATTAGAGTATCCAATTATATAAGTTATGGTCATCTTAAGTCTTAGTCATAGTGCTTATAGAACAAGTGTCAATAGTAAGGATAGAAGAGTTACTGGCCGTCAAGGGAAAAGGGATCTAGCTTGTATCGAGGTGGGGGTACATGCTACGCAATTTAAACTAAGGGATAATCACCAGGTCACAATCTACAAGAATAACTTAAACCATCAAGTTCTAACTACTAAGCACACAACTTCAAAATTTAACATTAACAACTATAATCCTAGCAACTATATGTCCTTAACACAGAATAAAATCACCTGGCCTACAATCAGAAGTGTTAGATGGCACGAGTTGAAAGATGAAGAGAAGAAACGTAATCAGTCGTCGCACACTAGCGAGCGCTATGGTCACAGGGGAACAATATATGAAATAGAGGGGCTCTAGATAGCATCATGGTTTTCCAAGGGGAGTGGTATGTTAGTTGCCATGTTCGGGGTATGATCAAGGAAAAGTGTTGATTACATTCCTCTAGGCTTCCTAGGGTGATGTCTACTAATAACAAGATAATGACATAAGTTTTATAGTTCTCCAATACTATCCAATTATGAAGGTTAGGTTCAGTCCTAATGTTCAATATTAGTTCTCCATTGGTTCCTCAATACTAGGGTCAAACATTATAGTAAAACTTCTAACTATCTCTAGTAGTGTCTATACTACTCTCAAATCTTCTTAATACATCAAGGGGTAATGGTATACCAATCTAAAGATAAGGAATTCTAGGGTTCACTAGATATTCTAAACTTAGTGGTGTATCTATATTCTCGTTGTATTCTTAATAGGTGTGCTACTCTAATTATTATCCTAATAACAGGGGTTCCTATATTCTAGCAGAAGGTTATATATACTCAAGAAACTTATTAGGGAAGTACAGGAATCAAGCAAGATACAATTGTTCGAATAGAACATAGAGGAGGAAGATGAATCATAGTCAATTGTGGATGAGATCCTATACTCTAGTCCTATGTGCAGGCTTGTTCGGTACAGTAACGTAACCGAGACAATATGCTCTCGACCTGCATGGGCCACCACAAAAATATGTCACGCCCCAGTCCCAAAAATACGTAGGACTAGGACACGTAAGCATGACAGCCGCATGGATATGGCAACTCCAATATATGGAAACCAAAATCCACACGTACGCTGTAATATGAATATCAAATCCACAGTGGTATAACATATGTCACAAGTCACAGGGTATAATCTAAATCTCATCCACTAATACCAAATATAATTAAATAACCAACATCTATGAAACTAGCTCTCAATAAGAAGTATCTAAGGATGATAGTTGGATGGAAATAAATCCACTACCAACTCGAATATAAGAGAAAATACAATATGAGTATAACACAATAAACACTATATAAGAATACCAGCTATCAATCACGGGCTAGAAGAGAAGACATCCTCGAAACATAAGTAATCATCCAAATCTGCGCTCCTGCGAATACTCAAGAACAGATACACCTGGCAGGGGACCAGGTCCTCAGAGGGACATAACAAGATACTTAAACACATGCCAATAAAGTACTGAAATAAATATCCAAAGGGGTCGCCTACCCGTCTAAGTGAATGCAGTTAAGAACAACTTACCCAACGTGTGGGCTATCTGGCTAAAATGGGATTGGCATGGTTCTCTTGGAGATCCAGGGGCCTATAAAGGCACGTCGTCTTTTGAACGGCGGAGGCCCGCCTGATAATATATAATATATAGTGGTTATCATGACCGCGCATCTCTAGCGGAGCGTACGGGTTACACAAGGAAAGTGCAACTGAGCCCACACGCCTTACATGTTATTCTCCCCACCCCATGCTCTAAGCATGTCACATCCATGATACGATAATACTTTTAATAACTGCCAAGTCTACTAGCATACAAAGTTTCTAACAGCAGTTATTCCTAACGCACGGCCCACACGTACAGGAGGCCAAACCTGTCACGCAGTCCGTGATCCATATGAGACTCACACTCGTGTAACAACTGTGTCAAGGCCAACGAACCTAATGATACTACATGATAATGGAATAGTCTCATAAACAAGGTTAATGCAAATATATAAATAAAAATATATCGCGATAACACCGTCGCACGCATTTTATATAACAGTTAAAATATATGAACTAAAGACAGAAAATAAAGATGCATGTAACATATGGAATATGAATAACAGTACAATGGCAAGGTATACTTGCCTGGCTAGAAAGCTGTAATATACCAATAACCTGCTCCAGAAGTCATGCGGAACAAATCCAATATCCTATGTACATATGATATAATACAACAAAATCATTAGTCATTACAATAGTGCACACACAAAAATATTTATACGGGACTCAGGGGGTATACAAGGGGTAACACTAGTCATCTAACACGATCAATTACGCGCTGAATTACGTGGGATCTCATCTTCAAGTGTTGTACACAATCAGACAGTCGACTGACAGGTGTCTAAGCTAGTACGTTAATGTACGCAAGGCGGACAATTCACAAGTGCTTAGGGTCGACATGGTGAAGGTGAGTACGGGACAGTCCACGGTGTCCTAGGATCGTACAGTCTGAATATATATAGTCATAATTATAATTTAGCATAGTATTTAATTACTTAAAATTTATGTACATACCATATATTTATATATTTCTATATATATAACACCCAAATATACATACCAATTGAATACATGTACTAAATATCTATATAAATATATATATCAATGAATAATATACGCGTACGCGTACATATACGTATACGCATTTGGGTTCACCGACTCAAGGCCTGATGTCAACTAACAGTCAATAAGCAATACTACTATCCTACTGGCATACACACAAGCACATATAAAAGAAAAAGATAGACAGGTTCATACCTCGGGGTACGCGTACAGGTACGGCGGTGGGGTTGACGACGATGATGATGAGGGTGACGACTATAACGACGATGAGGGTGAGGACGACAGTGCTGATGTTGATAATGAATGGTGAGGATGATGGAGTGATGATGATGAATTGAGACGAGTATGATGATAGTGGTGCTGATGATGATGACGATGATGCTGAGATGATGACGAGGACGATGGTGTTTGACAATGGTGAGTTGCTGGAAATGACGACGAAGAGATGACGACGATGCAATGATGATGGATTGATGGTGAGATGATAATGGTACTATGCTGATGATCGGATGACGCTGAGGTGATGGCAGGGTTGTTGACGACAACGTCGACGAGGATGAGGTGACCGATTAGGGTTAAGGTATTGTTGATGATGATAAGGGTTGTCATGGTGTTAATAGCAATTGTGTTAATAGATGATGATGATGGAGGTTATGTATGATAATGATTGATGAGACCAGGTCTGTCGGAGTTCGACCAAGGAGGCTGTCCGGCCAAGGAGGAGGAGGACAGGGATGAACGAAAGGAGGAGGAGTCGAGGTCGGGTCGTTCTCAGGGAGGAAGGCGTCGACGAGGCAGAGTCGAGAGCAGCAGGGTCGTTTGGAGAACTCGACGGTGATGATTGCTGACTCCGGCCAGCGAGGGGAGGGTGTCCGGCCGGAGGAGGACAGGCACACAGGGAGGAGGAAGGTGTTCTGGCCGGTGGTTCGTGGAGTCATGGTGCAGGAGGGTATGGTCGAGGAGAAGAGCAGGGAGAGGAGAGGCCAGGGTGGTGGTCGTGGTGAAGTTGATGATGATGCTGGTGGCTGGGAGTAGGAGGAGATGGAGGAGGCCAGGAGGTTGTGGTACGGCGTTCGATTGAGGGCGGCGGGTCAGTCCGGCGGAGCACAGCGGCTCAGGTCGCTTGTGCAGGCGGATGCACAGCCGGGGGGTGTTCAGTCGAGAGGGAGAGAGAGGGGACGATGGTTCATCGACGTGGTGGCGTCGGTTCGTGCTCCGGGACAGAGGAGCGAGGGAGGAGATGAATATGAAGGGGGAGACATCGACGGTGGAGGTTCCGCCGCTCCGGGGGTCGGGGAGATCGGAGCTCCGACTACGGTGTAGTCGGGAACTCAGGGACGACACCGGAGTCACTCGGGGTCGAGATGACGGGGAGAGGTCATCGAGATGGTGGCGGTTCTGGTCGACGAGGTGGCTCGGCGTTAATGGCGGAGGTGCGGGGAGAGTTCTGGCCATGGGTGTCCGACGAGGAAGACTCGGGATGAAGAAGGAGAATAAACAGTAGGGAGGACTTGGGATGTCGGCTGATATTAGAGTTAGGTTAGGTTTTTCTTAGGGAAATAAATTATAAAGAAAAGGGGAGGAAGAGGTGTTTATATACATATAAAATTTTGGTTTGGGTTGACCTAGGAATTAGGGCTTGGTCAACATTCCTTGGGCTTGGGCCTTGGGCTCACATGGGGATGCTTGGAAGGGCTACAATTGCATGATTTAAAATACAAGGATGGGTTTAAATATACGAGGGCGAAGTGCGCGCGTTTGCACATCCAGCAAATTATGGGAAAAATTCCTATGAAGGGGAAAAATAGATTTCTTCATGAATTATCCAATGGTGGGGACACCTCAATATGTTTTTTCATAAAAGCCCCCCCAAAAATTAGAAAATTGCACAAAGGCGGAAAATTGAATTTAATTAATTGAACCGAACGCGCATGATGTTCTAGAATTAATTAGGAGTACAAGAGATTAAAATTAGGCGGGACACAATTGTCAGGGGCGTAGAGGATACAGTGTAGAATATTAATAAAATTCGGGTTGCATAAAACGGTCAAGGTTTTGTTCCTAATTTCGATAGAAACGTACAGGGGTACAAAGTTGGAAATTATTTCAAATTAAGAAATAACGCCCGCGATGTTTATTGTGCGGCTAAAATATAGCATCAGAGAGCAATATTATAAGTTGCACAAGGGTCAGAATAGTAGGTGGGCATGTCTAGGATGAGGTTGTGAAGTTTGTTGAAAGGCAAAGGCTAGTGAGGTGCTCCAATTAATGAAGCAACGGTAATGTGCGCTACGCGATATAAATTATTTCATAATTAAATAATGTCGTGTTCTAATTCTAATTGGGTTCAAACTAGCCATAATTTCACTATCTAAGCCAAGTAGCCCTAATTTTGGGTGAGGGGGTTTACAGATAGCCCTAAGCCAAGGATAATTTTCAATGGTTAAAAGTATGAATTAAAGTCTAAATTAAGGGATGGATTCAGAATTCACCTATTAGGAGATTGATTCCCAATGAAATATTCAATGGACACAATTAGGACATAATTACTACCAAAATAATATATATTATCAACGTCAACAAAAGTCGCTAATATGCAAAAAATGTCACTAAAATATATTCGCGCCGTAATTAGCGACATTTTGGCACTTTCGCGTAATCCATGGTCATTGACAAGAATTTTGTCGCTATTCATCGCTATAGCGAAGTATATTTGCGATGCATACACGTTGCCAAATTAGCGACGTTCAGCTACGAGACATCGGTATATCAGCAACGTTGTATATTGTCGCATAATATCGCCAAATCAACGATATTATCATCGATGTTTTGCTACACCAATGCTGACCTGCAGAAATTGCCATGTCAGCTTTTTTAGCAGCATGAAGCGACATTTTGACACAAATTAGCGACGTCCTTGATATGAGTAAGCGACGTTTTAACACAATTTAGCGATGCACTATTACGTCGGTAAAGGTCGATAAACATCATAGAATGTCGCTAAATTTTAAAATAACCAGAAAAAAGCAAGCAATTTCTAAAATTATTATCTAACAAAAGTCTGCCTGTAATTATAAAATCATAGTTTATATAAATAGACCCGGTGCAACCCTCCGTTTAATTTTCTATATTCGTCTACCCCTTTGGTGGAACGCTCAACACCGGTACATACACAAACACGTCAAGAATATCAAAACACGCAGGAATGTCTTAATAAATAAATACATGAATCTAAAATAATGTTACATCCGTATCATCCAAATAATGTAGTAAAAAGTATGAAATAAGTACATCAAAGACCCAAAAATGGGCCAATACACACCAAAACACTAAAAAAAGTCCTCATAAGAACTACTATGGATCAGGAGGAGGAGGAACACTGTCGCGCATTTGGGATAAGAGAAAGCTATACTGCTACTGAGAAAGCATCACCGGTCCCGATAGAGGAGGCAGTAGAGTCGATGGAGTCGGTATCGGTGTCGATGCCGGCAGACCAGGAGGACGTATCTGCTCTAATGCTAGCAGTAGAGCATTATATGAATCCATGGCAGATACCATCCTTGAAGTGTTCGTCTTCAATGTTCGACTCACCAAATCCTGTGTCGCATGTATCCTCGCAAGTGAGTCACTCATGACTATATGTGACCCCCCTAGCTCTGTATGTCTATACTTTGTAGACGCGGCCAAAGTCGCCAAGCTACGCTCTATCATCTATTTCATAGTCCTGAGCTCTATAAGGCTGTGCTCCATCATTTGGCTCAGAGTCGTAATCTCAAATAGGCTACGCTCGAGCGCATCAAAATGTGCGGTGGTCGTCGCATTGTCGGTCCACGGCTGTGATTGGGGCTGATTCATAATCCTCTGAAGCAACTTGTCACACAGGTCAGCAATATGATGGTCAACACTCTTCTGGGCTCGTGCCGACGCCTGCAAAGGCTGCAAGGAATGCACACTGCTAAAGGGGATCCTGGATGACTGCGTCAAAATAAAACCATCGTAGGATCCCGTACCGTAGTACGTACCCCTCTGAAGACCACCAACGATGATCATCAAGAGCTTGTTCGCCATCGGAGCTGTAGAGGACTGCAAGAAAGTACTAGCCCCTCTCTCTGCAGGTGAACTAACAGTCGTCCGCTCACATAGTCTAAGATACTCGTCCTAAAAAAATGGTTGCTAATGTCTAAGGTACTTATTACTATCTATATAGATATTAATTTGCATATTTTCAAAGTTATATTAGAACTAACACAAGGTAAAATAACGTACATAGGTCTGTGTGGCCTTCTTATCGATGAGCCTTCCGTCCTTCCGATGGGTAACCAGAAAGACGGTCACCATGTTGGCGCACCACTCTGTACCTGTTAAAAATTATATTGTTTGTTATTAAAATTAAATATTTTATTCTGCTTTTATTAAAGTAATATATATTTAATAGAATACATATCAGACGACAGAAATATTCTGTTATGGAAATCGAGCCACCACAACACTTTCCTGCCTTCAACCTAGCCGTCTTTGCCTTCTCCGACCTCTCCATGTACTTGGGTTCTCTGAATCTCGCCTTCATCGCAGGCCACTTCTCAGGTGTGATCAAACCGTGGATCGGGGCTCTATCACGATCATGAGCCTTTTGAGCGTTGATCGCATCACGGATCAGTTTGGCGGCGATGGAAGAAAATTACTCCCCGATCTTCTCATCCCGGTGTGGTGGATAGAAATAATTTTTTTACAAAAATTAAGATAGAGAGTTATATAATATGAATAAATGATTATTGATATTAAAAGTAAATATATTTTTACCTTGAAGTAGGCAAACCATAATACCTTCCTATCTTCAGGAGCATCTCAGTAGTTGATCCAAGGTCCACCATAGTTCTGCCTCAGAAACACCTCTAGTGCTCTCTATACCACCGATGGACAATATCTATACAACGATAATTAAATTCATGAATATAAACATATAATCAATTGGCCCGTTGGTCCAAAATGTTTAATAATTAACTTACTATTTAGGTCCGTCGGTCCAAATCTCCATCCTCGTATTGTCCGGAGGTGCGCATGGAGGATCTCTCTGAACATCTGCAGAAGGTCTCAAATCGACCTCCTCCATCTGCTCCTCTTCCTCTATGGTGCCGTCTGCTAGAGGAATACTGGATGAGGGAGTAGTCTCGGGCCTAGAACTACTCATCCCAGGAGTACTGCCATGTCGTATCATCGACGAAGTCGGAGATTCTAAAGATCGGTACACTGCAGTACTCTGTGAGGAGGATCTGGAACCAGTAGCTTGTACCGGAGGAGTACTCTGTCTAGAGGATCGACCCCTGAACAATTCGTGTCGTCCGACCATACCTGATAATAACATATGAGAATAAAACAAATACACAGACTTATAAAAGTTCATAAAAATAGACAGACCCGGAGCAACCCTCTGTTAAATTTTTTGGGTTCGAAATATCACAAAAGTATATGAAATATCACAGTCACACAATAAATACAATATAAAAGTATCACAGTCACATAATAAGCATAATATAAAAGTATCATAGTCACACAATAAGCATAATATAAAAGTATCACAATCACACAATAAGCATAATAAAAGTATCACAGTCACACCATAAGTCTTATCCAATTTTTGAATCTCTTAAGGAAATCCAATATGCTGGGACAGAACCCAGTCCCTCTGATACTTCGCATATCCATCGTCTAGGTGATCAATCTCTGCTATAGGTATTGGTGACTGGAACTCCTCCTCTGAGCTGGTGCATGCCCAACAGTAGGAGGTACCACTTCCTCCTTAACAGTAGGAGGTACCACTTTCTCCTTAGCAGTCACTTCCTCCTTAACAGTAGGAGGTGCCTCTCTCAAGCGACGTGCACGTGCTCGGGTCACGGGTGCCATCTGGTAAGATAGATGGAAACAAAGAATATTATTGATAAAAATATAAATATATGTATCCATACAGTTAAAATAGATGTTACATTCTATATTAAAAATATAGTACATGGCTAGAGTTCTAAATGGATTTTATTTTATTTTTAACTCTTCTGAAAATTCATCTTCTTTGTTTTCCTTGTCCTCTTCTTCCTCTTCCTTCTCATCTTCACTTTCATCTTCTTTGTCTTTCTCTTTGGATAATTCTACCTCTTCTACACGACTAGACGTGTAATGAGCAACTTTCGTTGAGTCAACATCTACAATTTTTGTTACAATAGGTAGCTCATCCTCCTGATAAGATATTTCATAAATGCCAAATGTATTTCTAGCTTTTGTCTTGCATATTACCCACCAGTCTGATCTCATTGATCCCTGTTTAGGATAAGTTGTGAAGTACACGAGCTGAGCCTAACTTGATAGGACAAATGGTTCATAGCCTTAGTATCGACACTGGTAGTTTATATCCAGAAGACCATGCTTGTCTATTTTCCAACCTTGATCTTGGATCAGATCAAACTAATCATACCTGAATAACATGATCTTAGCAGGCTCCGTTCCATAATTATATGTCAACTCCACAATCTTTCGTAAGACGCCATAAAAATTATTGCCTGGATCGACATCTTTGTAGGTCAAAAATCTAATAAACAAACAACTATTTTTCGTAGAATCGAGATCCGAGGAGCTGTCTATTATCGGGACTTTTGTTCACTTGAACCTAAACCTATTCACATATTAGCTTGGCCAGATTTTGACGACATAAATTGGTCCCTTTGCTAGAGTTCTAATTGACTCATTCTTGAGTGTTGTGTAGGGACGATCGACCTAAATACCAAGAAAATGATATTAAGGTCAATGTTCTGTTAAATATTGTGCTAGTGCATACACAAAAAGATTCTTGCATATGCACTCAACCAAGAAGGGAAATGAAGTCTCATTTTATGTTCTACTTCTTTATCTATTATGTTTGGTCTCATCGACCTCATATCTTCATTAAATATGCTGAAAAATAAAAAAATATCACCCGATTAGTATAACGATATTAGCATATAGTATTACATTAAGATGACTTAAACATTGACGTATTAATTACTTACCCCTCTAGCTTCTCCATTTCATCTTCGTCGCAGTTGAATAATATATACAACTGGGCAGCCCTTAGCCTATCGTCATTCAGATATCTCTTCATTATTTTTCCTGAAGGCTTACCGAAAGAATTGAATACTTTTAATATTGCATCATTAGATTTCTGTTATACATTATCATTTCTCGGAGCTCTAGTTCTATTAGTAGCAACATGTGGCTTGAAATACATGAAGCAAAAGTTTGTAATCTCCTCAAGAATATAGGCTTCACAAATAGAACCCTCGACCCTTGCCTTATTTTTCACCTTTCTCTTTAGGTGGTTCGGTTGATGTTCGAATTGATATATCCACCAATAACCGACAGAACCACAGACACGTGCCTCGTAGGAAAGATGAATTGGTAAATGCTCCATGGAGTCGAAGAATCCAGGAAGGAGCACTCATTCAAGCTTGCACAGTGTTACCGTACTTCTCTTATTTTTCTAGATGATCGACGATAAACTTGGTAGAATAAAGATCTCTAAAGAATATGCTAAGCTCTGTTAAAGATTCACAAACTACCTGCGATAAGAATTTCCAAAATGCAATTGGAATTAACCTCTCCATGAATACGTGACAGTCGTGGCTCTTCATACTCGCCAGTTTATTCTTCTTCGGATCGACACATCTTCTCAGATTTGACACGTACCCGTCTGAAAATTTTAGCACCTGAATCCACCTATATAGTCTCCATTTATCCTTCTTTTCCAGTAAGAAATTTGCCTTAGGCTACTTATACTTCTCATTCCCTTTCTCTATCAAATGCAATGCAGGGCGTCTGCATTTTTCTTCCAAGTCCAACCTGGCCTTGGAATTATCTTTTGTCTTCCCCTTTACGTCCATCATAGTATTAATTATGTTTCAAACACATTATTCTCGATATGCATGACATCAAGGTTATGTCTGATCAGATTGGTGCTCCAATATGGCAGGTCCCAGAATATGCTCCTCTTTGTCCATTTATGAGTGTGACCAAATCCATCATACTTGTACCCCTTAGTAGGCTCTTCGATAGCACATGTAAGTCTTTAACCTCTTCCTATATCGTATCTCCGGGCCACTATGGAGGTAGATTTTCCTTCTCCGTAACGTCGGCACGAAATGCATTCATATTCCTCCAGACCGGATGATCCGACGACAAAAATTGTCGATGACAATCGAAGAAGCACAATTTTCCTCCGTGTTTCAAATGAAAAGCCTTAGTGTGGTCCATGCAATACGGACATGAGAGATGACCATGAGTGCTCTATCCTGATAATATGCCATAAGCCGAAAAGTCGTTGATGGTCCACATAAGTGCTACCCTCATCTGAAAATTCTGTATTTTTGAAATATTGTATGTGTTGGTGCCTACTTTCCATAGCTAATTTAAC
Organism: Iris macrosiphon; assembly: GCA_036927795.1. Lineage (NCBI taxonomy): Eukaryota > Viridiplantae > Streptophyta > Magnoliopsida > Asparagales > Iridaceae > Iris > Iris macrosiphon. Next base: position 257,588,720 of record JAYESA010000004.1, read on the forward strand.
TCATCTATCAATGGTTAGAAGTACATATTGATGTTCCTCTTTGGATTTTGTAATCCTCACTTTCCAAGATAGGGGTATTTTAGTCATTTTGGTATTATTATTATAGATATATTTTATTTCATAATAAATTGTGTGGTCGTATATATATATATATATATATATATATATATATATATATATATATATATATATATATATATATATATATATATATATATAGATGATTGTGTGTTAGCCCTTAGTTAGACTAGACTTGAACCCAACTAGACTTGTCATGACCATTAGTACACCAATAAGTTAGTCACAGTTAATTATTTTTAATAAGAGAGAATGGTCAATAAACCCTTGTAATTAAATTAGAGACCCTCTTAGTTAAACCCTCATGAATTAAATAACTCTTCATAACAACATGGAGGGACATTTTAGACATTGTGCCATAGCCAACCCTAACCCTAAGGTGGTCGGCCCTATTTAGAGGGAGGGGAGCCTCAAAAATGCTCACCACTTCATTTATTCCTTCTCATTACTTCATCCACAAGTTCCTCCATTTTCTCCACCAAATTCCTTCAAAACCAAGCCCCATACCTCTTATTTTTATCCCCATGGAGTGCAAGAAGCTTGAGGATTACAAGAGGCTAGAAGAAGAGGAGCATTGCTAGGAGTTGGAGTCCATTTCTCATCCTTGTGTTCATTGGAAGGAACTACATTGGGAATCCATCCCCTAATAGGTGAAACCTCATTCCCTTGCCATTTTTATACTAGAATGGTATAATAGACCCATAGGACCCTTCCTTGGCTTAGGGCTACCCATAGGAAGAAGAACTCGGTCCATAGGAGGCTATTAGAGAGAGTTACAAGGAGTTTTGTGGCCATTTGGAAAAACTTCGAGATGCACACCAAGTGTTTGATGGAATGCTTAATGGATCTTTTGGGCTTTGTTTCTCAGTTTTACACTTGTTTATAGGTTAGTATACTTAATAGAGGTATGTATTCATATTCTTAGTATGCGTGTGTATATAGAGATATATGTATATGGGTTGGATATACATATATATATATATATATATATATATATATATATATATATATATATATATATATATGTATATATATGCATGTGAGTGTCTATGTGTGGAGTGTGGCAACTAGGCCTGTGTCCAGGCAGTGAGTGAGGGAGTGTGGACAATAGGTTAGGAGTGTATGTGTCTGCACAATCTCCAGATAGTTGCACATAACTGTGTTAGTATAGGCTATCAGTTATAGACTTATGTGAAGAGGATGTGTGTGTCAGTCATTTGGTTGAGGTAAGGAGAGTCGGGTGAGTATTAAAATTTTAGTGAATTGCAGTGCACTACACTTGAAAGGGTGTATCAAAACTGCAGTAAGAGATATCCTAGATGGAAGACTTTGGGGCAGCAGCAACTACTTGGGTTTCTGTACATCAAGTATCAGAGGGTGCATGGATAGTTGTAGCATCCATTGCTACTACTAGTCTTGCTGTTATTGATTGGTGCTGTAGCAATTTGTTTTGGGCTTGAGTAACGGCAGAAATAGCACTGTGTTAGTGTGTGTGCATGTCTGTGTGTGAATTGAATACTCAAGTATCAGTTGGTTAGATGTGAGATAGGTGTGATAATGTGACATAGTGTCATAGTACCAAGTTAGACCTGTGTGTGTTGAACCTAGGTAGAGGTGTGGCTCGGGTAGTGATAGCAGTAGATGTGGGAGTTGGAGTTCAGTCATGGCAATTGACTATGATGTGGGTGTTATAGGAGAGAGTATAGTTTGTGTGAGGGTTTGTATCTATGAGTATATGCCTATGTGTGTATCAGAGATGGGGAGAATGAGTGATATTGTAAGTACTGGTGGTTTATTAAGTATTAGGGAATCAGTGCCCTACAGTGAAAGTGCACTGTATGTCTGCCCCTGATGGCGGTAAGAAGCAGCTGTAGGATTTTAGTTTAGGGCAGTGCAAGGGCAGGATGCTTGAAGGGCAGTGTGATTGGAGTAGTAGGGGTAAGGTGTAGAGTTGGTATCAGTAACTAAGGAAAGGGATGTATGATACACATGATGGTATCAATAGGTTGGTATCAAGTTTTATGTGTTAAGCACATGTGAGTGACTGCACTAGAGAGTATCTTGAGGATGATATATCAGGTTAAAATATTAGATAAAAGAGTAGTCACAGCAGGTTCATGGCAACTTTACAGTGCTTGAGTGGTGGAAGTCATGGTGGTGTTATTGTTGTAGGTTGCGGTTATAGTGATGGTGATGATGTTATTGGAGTTAAGTTACAGTCAATGCAACTTAAGAGAGGAAGGAATCTTGATGAGGTAGAGGTATATGAAATCGGGTTATGAGACATAAGTAGCAGCAACCTCAGTTAAGTGACTGATGGAGTTTCGGACCTAAGAGTATCAGTAGGGTACAAGAGTATGAAAATGTGTGTTGTGCTAATTTGAGTATCATTGTTATGAGGTGAGTTTAGGGTAGAGTTAAGGTATTAGTGTAGTATTAGAGTATAAGGTATCCTAGTATAGATATCCAGTGTATGAGTGTATTGATGTCATATGAGATAGGGGGAAATGGGGTACCTTGGTACCCATGTACCAAGGTGTAGGCTAGTGGATAATGATATGCTACTGTCAAGTTTAGGGGATAGGTGTATATTGTTAGATAGATATGCTAGAATGTCAGTTTAGTGTTGTATTATTGTATTATAAACTAAGTTATGAGCTTAAAGGTGTAGGAGTGAAGAGTGTTATAGGAGGAATAATTTAAGTATTAGTGTTAAAGGATAGGTGAGATACCATAGTTCGACTAAGTATTAGTGAGGTAAAAAGTTGTTTAATGAGATACTTGTGATACTAACTATATACATATATAGATAGGCAATACTTAGTGAATAATAATTCTAATATAACTAATATTTAAATTATGGACCTAGAATCCTAGTTATAGCTTAGTATCACATAGGATAAGCTAGTTTAGCCTTGTTAACCAAGTTAGAAGCTAGTTTTAAACCTAAAATTAAGGTATCGACCTAGTTTATCTAGTTTGACCGTGGTGACCTAGAAAACCATATTTTCACTTATTTTAATTTGTTCTCTTCTATTTATCCCTAGTAACCTGTAAAATTCATAAATAGGTCTGTATGACACCAGTCAAGACACTGTTCTATCTTATTTGTTCAGGACCTCAGGCGAGTACATTCTCTGTTAGTTTTTATTACTTTATAGTGTATGTATCCTATGTTCTTGATCTGTTTTACTTGATTCTGACACCATATTACATGGGCTGGTATTATATGGATCGAGTCAGGCGATGTTATTTATTTGACGAGTGCATTGGATACTTCTTACCCATGTACTTTATCGTGTGTTTCGGGTATTCCTTGTGCTCGTTTATATCGTGTTCTTTGTGTCCTCATATTATATCTGTGTGCATAATATGTCATAATTTGATCTATGAATATTAGTTGGGGCGGGGGAGCAGTAGTTGATTATGTGATCAAACCCTTAGTGTCTTCGTGTGCATGTCAATTACACCCTACACGTGTAATTGAGTTAACGTAGAATATTCGTGTATAACCTAAATCGATCACACAATAAACTTGTACTCTAAGGCACTAGCTAGTATCATTAGTTCTCTTATATACAGTTCTCTTATTGAAAGTTTATACCATATTGCTTGTATTTATTTTTTCAGTTATATTTTTATTTCCTAGTTACATGTTCATCCTGTATTTATTTTTATTGCCGTTATATGTTCCCTATTATGTATATAAAACTGATTTCAGAGTATGGTACTTCGCTCCTTTCCTGATTGGATATAATTTTCTAGACGACTGCTTAGAGGACTGATGTCCTACCTACTACGGCCTATAGGACGGAGAGCCAGCTGAGGTAGATTCTTTAGTCTAGGATAATTTAATTCCAGCCGGCGAGAGACACACCTAACTATAGAAGACCAGTAGCTAGTATCTTTTATTTGTAATGGATATGTTTCCAGCTTAGACCTTGGCTTATTTTTATATTGAGACAATTTGTGTTAATTGCTAAACTTTTGACTTGGATATTGTGATAACTTATTATTTTCCTTCTTTTTTGACATTGTGCTATTATCTATCTCTAGATTGTTTGATTGAGTATTAATGTTATATATATTCATCTTGTCCTCCTTTTGGAGTGAGTTACCATTGATAGGATATACATATATCATTGCTTGAGTTGTTAGATGGTATTATAGACCCTTACAGCATTCTACCGCCGATGTTGCGGCGTAGGCTGGACGTACCCATGAGTCATGCCCTAATTTCGGGTACGGGTCATGACACATTGTTATTGGTAGACCATGTAGGTCGGTCGCAACTAGTACGATATCGTAGTGGTACTCAGACTTAGAGTACTATTGCGAGCCTACAATATAATATAGGATATATGACACTAGGATGAGAGAATACTCAATCACAACTAGGAAATTTCTAATGCATTAAATTTTGCTAATTCTTATTCATTCTAAATATTTTCTTTCCATGATATTATTATCCTTTCTTGATAATATCGTATCTTGTGCCTTATTGACTTTCTTGTTCGATCTGTCTTCAGGATGCCACCTAAGACCATGTCCCAGTGCTCGAGAGCAACTTCAGAGAGGTCTGCAACTTCTCGACATCCCATTCAGACAACGACTGATGCTGTCCCATAGCCACATATTCAGAGGGTTGCCTCGCCAGTTCAGGTAGGGGCCTCGGTAGTTTTTAGGGGTCCTCCTCCTCCACCTCTTCGGAGGGCTGTTTCGGCCACTGTGGAGGGTCCTCCTCCCTCTCCTCTACCAGCTCAGAGAGCGGCACCAACAGTAGCAGAGGATCTTCCACCACCAGTACCACCTATGCTAGCAGATGCGACACAGATATTCACCATATTCCAGGAGATGATGGCGGTGCAGCAGAGGCAGACGAATGTACTACGCCAGGGCATTGAGAATGCCCATCAGGTGGCTATCATAGCAGTAGAGAGGACGGTACCACCACAGCCACAGGAGGCCCAGCCCAAGCCGGGCAACATATAAGACTTCAAGAAGTTGGATCCCCGTATTTTTAAGGGAACAGAGGGCATTATATATGCCGATTACTGGTTGGAGAACATTAAGTGCATCATGCGTTCATCCTGCCTAGCAGAGGATCTAAAGGTAGAGGCGGCCGGGTTGCAGATGTTAGACATTGCCAGTACTTGGTTTTGGAATGAGCCATCGATCGCTACCCTATTATTGACGTGGGACGGCTACAAGGACTTGTTCAAGAAGAAGTTCTTCCCGCCTACCGAGAGACTTGATCTGGGGCGACAGTTCGAGAACCTTCAGCAGGGGAACCTATCTATCGAGGAGTATGCCATGGAGTTTGGCAGGTTGAGCCGGTATACATCTAACATGATACGAGATTCAGAGGACAGGGTGAACCCGTTCAGGGAGGGCCTGAACTGGAACGTAAAGGCCATTATTTCTTTGAGTCATGAGACCTACGAGGCGATAGTTAAGGACGCCCGCAAGGTCGAGAGGGACTCGAGTTTGAGGCCCAAGAGAGACTGGAAGATATTCAATGGCAACAACAATACGGGTCCAGCCAAGCGACCTCAGTTCCAACAGCAGCGGATGTTTCAGCCTCAGCGTCAGCAGTTCCAGCAGGCGCACAAGCAGCCTCAGAGGCATCAGCAGCAAAATCTTATCTGCCCCTTCTGCAAGAATCTGGGACACGATGAGACATCTACAGGAAGATATTGGGAGTGTGTTTATTCTGTGGAGCACTAGTATACTAGCTGAGAGACTATCATTTGGCACCAGCTCATCCAGGTTAGGGTGGAGCTCCTTCTCAGAAAGCACCAGTTAGAGCACCAGTAGCACCTGCAACTCAGCAGTAGGGACCTCCACTCCTGACCCAGTAGCAGTGTTTCGTGCAGCATCAGCAGAGGGGAGCACCGTAGGGGCAAGCTTTTGCCATGACGATTGAAAAGACGGAGCCAGTTGGAGACTAGGTTCAGTTCTTTTATATTCTATTCCAACATTATCATTATTTGATTTTGGTGCTTTATATAGCTTTGTATCATTTTCTTTTGCTCTTAAGCATCATTTAGAGGCTTAACCCTTGAGTAGGGCTTGTAAGATCACGACTGGGGGTGACATCATCCTGGTCAGTAATATTTGTAAGGATTGAAGAGTTACTTTGGGAGTCCGAGAATTGAGTGCATGCTTACTCATAATGCCACTTCTGAGTTACGATATTGTACTCGAGATGGATTGGTTGAGTAGGCACCACACTAGTATAGATTATCGTGGAGGCAGAGTTTTGTTTCGACCGTCTGGAGAGCCAGAGTTCGAGATTGCCAGAGGAGTAGTTGAGAAGAGCAAGGAAGTCATCTGTGGAGCCCTGGTAGAAGAGGAAGAGTTGCCACATCCTTTGATTATGAAGTTCCTGGATGTCTTTCCATAGGAGTTTTCGGGTTTGCCGCCAGACAGAGACGTTGATTTCTCTATATACTTGGTGCTAGGTGCAGAGCCGATATCACAATATGTGTATAGAGTTAACAACAGCGAGCTAGTAGAGTTGAAGAAGCAGGTGGACGAGTTACAGGACAAGGGCTTCATTCGATCCAGTTCTTCACCGTGGGGTACTCCGATAATTTTTGTACCAAAGAAGGATTGGTCGGTACACATGTATATCGACTACAGGACTCTGAACAATCTCACTATCAAGAACAAATACCCGCTGCCGAGGATACATAATCTCTTCGATCAGTTGTGTGGAGCAAAGGTAAAGAGAGAGGATATTTTGAAGACAACTTTTTCGACTCGGTATAGTCAGTTCGAGTTTATGGTGATGTCATTTGGGTTGACCATTGCTCCAGCGGTATTCATGAACCTGATGAACAAGGTATTCTACCAGTACCTTCATAAGTTCGTAGTAGTGTTCATCGATGATATCCTTGTGTATTCGGAGACTCCAAAGGAGCACGAGGAACACTTAAGGATAGTTCTGGCGACCCTCAGGAAGGAGAAGCTTTATGGGAATCTTTCAAAGTGCGAGTTCTTCCTTGACAAGGTCGAATTCCTGGGCCATGTGGTGAGAGAAGATGGGATCTCAGTTGACCCTAGGAAGATCGCGGCAGTAGAGTCATGGGCTACTACCAGTTCGGTGGTAGACATCAGGAGCTTTCTGGGACTGGTAGGGTACTACAAAAGGTTTGTACAAGACTTCTCCAGAATTGCGAAGCCGATGACTAGGCTGACCAAGAAGGACATGGAGTTTTAATGGACAGAGGAGTGTCAGGCCGCTTTTGATGAGCTGAAGAAGAGATTGACGATAGCTACTATGTTGACGTTGCCATTGGGGACAGGTGGATTCACTATTTATAGTGATACTTTGGGAAAGAGTTTAGGTTGCGTTCTGCAGCAAAATAGGAAGGTGATTGCCTATGCATCCAGGCGGTTATGTCCTCATGAGAATAATTACCCGACCCACAATTTGGGGTTGACAGCAGTCATTTTTGCTCTAAAGTTGTGGAAGCACTATCTGTACGGAGAGCGTGTGAAGATCTTCACAGACCACAAAAGTTTGAAGTACGTGTTTACGTAGAAGAAGCTATACATAAGACATCGGCGGTGGTTGGAGCTAATGAAGGACTTCGATATATCACTACTGTATCACCCAGGGAAGGCCAATGTAGTTGCTGATGCCTTGAAAATGTATCCAGAGGCTATGTACTTGACATCAGACAGGCACTTGTTGGCCGATTTGGAGAGCTTGGAAATTGAGGTAGTAGTTCTTGGTATCGAGATGCTGAAGTGGGGATTACAGATACAGTTAGGGCTGATCGACCCACACAGTATGATGACGTGACTCTGAGGAGCATCTGTCATAGCTGCAATATTTTTCCTTTATTTATTTATTTATTTATTAATTTATTTTATTTAATAAATATATATGTACGTGTGTGTGTGTGTATATATATATATATATATATATATATATATATATATATATATATATATATATATGGGATTTTTTTCGTAAAACTAGATATTTGTGCAAATACTAGAATATTGAGGGGCTTAAGTAGGTATAACCAATCAAGGGGGGAGGAGAAACCAACAGCCCAAACCATAAGCCCCCTCATGAGTCACTTGCTACATGGCATCTCCACCCTCCTTCTTCATTTCCTATGGAAATACTTGGCTTCATCTCCTCCCTCTCCCCATTTCCAACAAACCTAAAACCATTCTACTTAATTCCCACCATCAGCACTCCATCTCTCCTCCTTCCATCTCCACCTACTTCTCCATCTTCCTCAACCCCCTTCTTCATCTCCTCCCTATTCCTCCCCACCTTTTACCTATTGTTGCTGCTATTGTGTCTGCTACTGTTACTGCAAACGTCGTTGCTGCACTGCCGGACCGCGCACCCCCACCGGCCTCTTCCCCTCCCACTCCTACAACTCCTCCTTCCTCTTCCCCAAACTAGGTATATCTCCATTTATTTCCTAATTTTCTTCTAAATTCAAGTTTAGAGTATAGTTTAATCTCAAAAACTCCTTGGAATAGGATTATAGGAATAAATAAAGAATCAATTTGAGAATTTTGGAAGAATCCTAGGTTGCTCAGCAAGGCAATTCCTCGTCCCTTTCTCCCTTATTTTTTTCAAATTCATACATTAAGGTTTAAGACTTTATGATAGGTTTTGGTTAATACAAATTAAACTATATTATGGATTTATGAATTAGAAGTTGAGTATACACCTCTTGGACATAACTCATGAATATATATAAATATATACTATGGATACAATACATAGACACATGTATCTTGTCATAATACATAGGACTAAGTGGACACTTTGAATTTATTTGTATATATTTAGATATATACATATGCATGTCTTATAATGATTGAGAAATTCTAGAACATAGAATGGAAAAATAGTTGATGTTGTCTATGCTTATAATTAGTTGGTGTGGTATTGATTGACATATATATATTTGAACTAATACAGATGTAGATGTATAGACACAAGTAGATTTATTGTTAGGTGAAGCAAGGATAATTTTTAGAATTAGCTATGGAGGTTTATAATCAATACATGAGGCATAGTTAGGGATATTATAATTTCTTGCTTAATGGTTATGGATATGCTTCTTAATTTAGTTCAAATTGTGTATATGATATAAACCAAAAGCTACATACTATGAGCTATATACATCATTAGCATGATATATATATATATATATATATATATATATATATATATATATATATATATATATATATATATGTCCACATTTTTAAGACGATGATTACTAATATATTTTATTATCAACATTAGCGGATTTAAGTATTTATAGGCACCGGATACTAGTGTAACTTTATTATTGATCTTAAGGTTAAGATATGTAGGTATATGCCTTCTAAAGGATGATATATTGTACGTTTAGTCTTGAAATAGGATTGGTGTGTCTTAAGTTAAAATTTGTTTATAATAGATATACGCATATGTATATGATTTTGTGCTATTCTTACAATAATTACATGTCTCTATTCTAGCATTTAAAATTTTACTCTATGATATAATTTTGATCTTTTGATATTCCTAACCAAATACGTTTTCTTGAAAATCAATTATCCTAGATAAAGGAAATCGCTAGTGCATAGTAAAAAATAGCTTACTAAGGTAAGAAATTGTATACTTGTTTTTCTATATATATATATATATATATATAGTATATATATATATATATATATATATATATATATAAACTGCGTGGTTACCAGTGTTGAGAGATTACTCCACCGAAGGGGTCAGCGTACCTGGAGGATAATTCTACGAAGGTTTGCTCCGGGTCTAATATTTAAACTGTTAATTTTTTGGAGCTCGAAATACAGAGTAGACTCTGCCAAAAAAATTATGAATTTTGGAGTTAAACAAAATTTCGATATCCAAAAATATAATCGATATTCCTAACCCAAAATCTTAGGATAATATATATTCTAGCGATGGACTTACGATAACCTGAAATTGACTTAATTAGGGGATGATTAGCAAAAGTCCAGGATACGTAGGACACAGACACAAGTCACGCAACTAAAATCAAATATTGGATTTCCAGTATTGTCTGCTCTGTACAAATTGAGAGGTTATTAATTTTTGAATATGTAGGCTTGCATCTATGATTATCCCGAAATAGTGATAGAATTTGAATTTTGATACCGGCTTCATGGAAATTATAAATGAGATAAAAAATGTATTCTGACATACTTTGAAAATGCGTACCTACATTAAGAATTGACATGAGATACAGAGCATAAATTAATACGATAATAGAATATGAATTATTTATAGTTGTAGGTTAGAAAGCATTAGGCGGGGGAGAACAACTTGAATTCCACTTATGAAATCCCTCAATATAATAAAAACAACAAAAACTGATCAGCAATTAAGCTCTTTCGTAAGGCCTTGCAAATTGAGTGTGTGAGGCTTAGCTCACTTACCTGTCCTGTGTTTATACATATTCCTGTAATTATAAACCTATTCGATTAAAAAGATCGACTAGGTAAAAATTGATATTATATCCTATTTTACTCACTGAATGTGAGAGGGTCAGAATCTTAGCACCATGCCAGCCTGATCCCTGGTTACAGAATTATTGTTGGGAAACTAATTATTGTGGTTATTCAAAGTGTTGTTATCCAATTTGCATCATCATTTAGGAAAAATGTTTGTGTATTGTGGTAGTAACATAGAAATTATACTTCTTGAATTGTTAGACACTATAAGAATACTAGTTTAGGAATTATTCGAGTCATAGGTATAATTATAAATTTTACTCTACTACTTTCTATACAGAAGTTATTTTCTTCCGTGCCTTACTACATCATATCATATTTTTATTTTTTTACCGTTCTTGACCGAGTACTTGATGTCGTTCTGACGACCTAGTATTGTTCACTAGGAGAAGACGAAGTTCCTGGTGAAATTCTACCCCTATATGATGTGGACGAAGTTGAAGAGTAATTTTTAAGTGGGTTTCAGGAAATACAACAAACAATATTTTTGTAGCTGGACTATGTAAATTAAGGAGATTTTATTGTAAAGACTTATATAGTTGTACTTTAATCTGTATTGTATAATTATGGTTTATAGTAATTAAGTATTTTAGTATGACTTGCATTCCATCCTAGCATTATACAGGCGACAATCGCTAATACGGGTACGATAGTATTCGTATGGGACGTAGCCTGGAGAAGAAATTACGTACCTGGTTTACTGTATCATGGAAGCGGGGCGTGACAACATCAGAGCACAGGTTCAGGTCGGGTTATTGGATGACTTCAGTATTGCTGATGACGGTTCCTTGCGACACGGTACAAGGTTGTGTGTACCAAGTGGAGAGTTGTGCGAGGAGGTTATATAGGAGGTGCATCGCTCTTAGTACTCTATGCATCATGGTGCCAACAAGATGTATAGGGATATGAGGGAACACGTATAGTGGTATGGCATAAAATAGGAGGTGGCGCACTTTGAATCCAGATGCTTAGTGTGCCAACAGGTGAAAGAGAGAGGCAGAGGCCAGGCAGTTTACTTCAGCCCTTATCCATTCCTGAGTGAAAGTGGGAACATGTTACCATGGATTTTGTTTCAGGGCTTCCACGATCTCCAAGAGGAAAGGAGACGATTTGGGTTATCGTAGACAGGTTGACCAAATTGGCCCACTTCTTGCCATTTAAAGTGGGTGCATCTACGGAGAAGCTTGCAGAGATGTACGTGCGGAAGATTATCAGATTGTACGGGGTCCCTATGAGCATAGTCTCGGATCGGGATAGTCACTTCACGTCCCACTTTTGGAGGAGTTTGTAGGTTAGCTTGGGCACCCAACTCAAGTTTAGTACCGCATATCACCCAAGACGAACGGGCAGTCGGAGAGGACTATTCAGACTCTCGAGGATATACTACGCACCTGTGTTCTAGACCTTGGAGGTTCTTGGGAGGATCATCTCTACCTAGTAGAATTTTTTTATAACAACAGTTACCCGGCCAATATTGAGATATCATCATTCGAAGCATTGTATGGAAGGAGATATCGCACTCCTTTATCTTGGGATGATATTGGAGAGAGAGCTTTGTTGGAACCGGAGATGGTTGTGGATATAGCCGAGAGGGTAAAGCTTATCAGAGACAGACTTCGGGTAGCGCAGGACAGACAAAGACATTGGGCCGACAGCCACCAGAGACCTTAAGAGTTTAAGGTAGGTTTGTTTTTTATTACTTGCGATTCTTTTGTAGTTGAGTGTTAAGATGGTATTTTATTCCAGGTTGGCAATCTAGTGTTCTTGCCAATTTCTTCGATGCGGTACACGATTCACTTTAGTAGAGGCAGCAAGCTTAGTCCATGGTACATCGGACCTTTCGGTGTACTTGCGAAGGTCGGTACAGTGGCCTACAGACTAGACTTGTCGCCTATACTAGAGGGAGTACATGACATATTTCATGTGTTGCAACTGAGATGATACGTGGCAGATCCTAGTCACGTATTGGATCACTCAGAGATCGAGGTAGGTTTGACTCTCAGTTATCCAGAGCAGCCAATAGAAATTATGGATCGTAGGGAGAAGGTATTGTGGAACCAGACATTTCTCGTGGTGCGCGTCGCGTGGAGGCATCACTCTCCGAGAGAGTCTACCTTAGAGAGAGAAGCTGAGATGCGCGAGCGGTACCCATATCTTTAGATCTGTGATGTATTTTCTATTCTTATTATAATTGCTTGTGTAGTGCTAGCTCTTCTTAAATTTTGAGGGCAAATTTTTTTCTAAGGAGGGTAGGATTGTATGCCTCACTTTCCAAAATTGGGGTATTTTAGTCATTTTGGTATTATTATTATGGATATATTTTTATTATTATAAATTGTATAGTTGTATATATATATATATATATATATATATATATATATATATATATAGAGAGAGAGAGAGAGAGAGAGAGAGATGATTGTGTGATAGCCCTTAGTTAAACTAGACTTGAACCCAACTAGACTTATCATAACCATTAGTACACCAATTAGTTAGTCATAGTTAATTATTTTTAATAAGAGAGAATGATCAATAAACCCTTGTAATTAAATTAGAGACCCTCTTAGTTAAACCCCCATGAATTAAATAACACTTCATGACAACATGGAAAGGCATTTTGGATATCGTACCATAGCCAACCCTAACCCTAAGGTGGCTGGCACTATTTAGAGGGAGGGGAGCCTCAAAAATGCTCACCACTTCATTTATTTCTCCTTATTAGTTCATCCACAAGTTCCTCCATCCCCTCCACCAAATTTCTTCAAAACCAAGCCTCATTCTTCTCATTTTCATCCCCATGGAGAGCTAGAAGCTTAAGGATTACAAGAGGCTAGAAGAAAAGGAGCATTGCTAGGAGTTGGAGTCCATTTCTTATCCTTGTTTTCATTGGAAGAAACCACATTGGAAATTCATCTCCCAATAGGTAAAACCTTATTCCCTTGCCATTTTCGTACTAAAATGGTGTAATAGACTCATAGAAATCCTTCCTTGGCTTAGAGCTACCCATAGAAAGAACTACTAGGTCTATAGGAGGCTATTGAAGAGAGTTACATGGAGTTTTGTGGCCATTTAGAGAAAACTCCGAGGTGGCACACCAAGTGTTTGATGGAATGCTTAATGGGTCATTTAGGCTTTATTTATCAGTTTTACACTTGTTTATAGGTAAGTATACTCATTAGAGGTATGTATTCATGTTCTTAGGTGTTATATGC